>CAVNYN010219022.1:0-18340 GCA_963692815.1 Nyctanthes arbor-tristis
TTTAACTTCTTCTTTGATGTCTGCTTTTTTCTTATTAATCGTCCAACTTGAATGTAACTTGGTTTTCTTACCTACCGGAACCAAGAAAAGTTTAAGAAAGTGAAGCTAATGAAGAGAAACTGACGAAGATCAATTTGATTAATGTATACCAAATCCGCAATAGAGTGGAAAGAATCTGCTGGAAGTCGTAAATGCGGGTATAATTACAAGAAGCTTCACCACGGCACCAGGCTTAGGTGACAAGCAACGAAGGGCCTCTCTGATGGAGACCGAACTAATTTCGCTCGAAGCATCTTGTATAATTAGCACCTTTTGACTGTGCGCCGACATCTTCTCTGGATGTTGCGCTGCACCGTCAAAGGTTAACTATTCAGAAGTGAACTGAATATGAATGTGAAATCAATTCACAACTACTGTAAAGAACAGTGGCGTAGTCAGAAGATTAAAAAGATAGCCAAAACTTAAGGACCCTAGCTGAGACACTAAAAATTCTTTATTTTTTAAAAATTTCCAAAGGGTAAAAATTAGTTTATTTTTTATTTTTTATTTTTGCCTTAATACAAGGTGGCCGGGATCGTGGTGGCCACCCCTTGCCTCCACTGTTGGTAAAGAATACGCGTCTTGACATATTCTAACATGGTAACATCATCAACAAAATTTTTGCCATTATGATTTTGCCTATGACTAGCAAAATTACTTTCTATCGTTAAGCATAAAGATTGCAAAGGCACAAAAGAGAACTGAATATTTCTATGAAAGTAAAGCAAAGAAGAGAGTACCTGACAATGTGGAAGGAAAAAGCTGAGTTCTGAAAAATGAGGCTAAAACTCAGGCTCGAAATAAGAGATATATTATGGATTTGTAGTCTATGTTTTTCCTCTTTCTTGTCTAAATTTTTGTAAGTTTGTGATAGGGACAAACCCATAAGTTAGGGGTAGTGATTTTCTAAGAAAACTTTGCTTGATAAACTGAAAATTTCAGCTGTGATTCCTATGATTTAGTGTTGTCTGGTCCTAATAAGTTTCTATTTTCTTGTAGCAGCGAACATTTTTTGTTGCCACCTAGAAAATGTCCTGAGGGATGATTTCTGTGTTCTTCTTTGTCCTTTTCAATAGAGTCCTTCATTTAGTAGGGGATGCAGAAAAACGTATCTCGCGCTTCCGGCCAATGAGCTGTGAGCAAATAAGAAATCGACAGAGATCTAAACGGGATTGGTGATTTCGACTTTGTTCTACTTGGCATTGGAAAACTGAGGGTATTGTCTACCATTCTTTGGAAGGAAAGAATGTTGTAAACTGGATTTATGTTTCATTTCATGATGCGTTGATGCAAAACAAGGTCCCGATCTCTTGCTAGACATTTGGCAGGATTATACCAATACAAAAATCTCTATAGGCATAAATCTCGCTAGACGAATGAAGGAAAATCATTATCTATACAAAAACATGTTCATGTGTTTGATTGCTGCCATTGCCAATAATTTCCATAGAAGCCGACCCTTCTCTCTGCAATATCTACTTTTTGTAGTGTTTAACTGACCCCATTTTGGCATGGAAAAGATGTAAGTTTTTCTTGAAAATAAGGAAAACACGAAACCATAGGAGTGTAAAATTTTTGTTTTATATGTAACTCATACTTCCGAATGGGAATTCCACTCTCAATTAAACATACTATAAGAATTCAATTACCAACAATTTAATTTACAAAAGGATATTTTATTTCTAAACAATTTACATGCTTATAATTAAATGCACCCATAACCGTATCAAATTTTACAACATGAATCATTCATTGTATACCATTCACTTTAGTTGTTATAAAGTATAATAATCAGGAATAATGACCAATTTACTTCAAAGCAGAAATTGCTGAAATACTTTTTTTATTTTTGCACAAATATTCACCACTCATTCGGTGTATCTTGACATAAAAATAAAACCTACGTACATGTATTAAGAGAAAAATTATTGTTGCCATTATTTTTCCCTAAACACAGGACAATTTGCTTCAACGACCAAACATGGCTACCAAACATGCCATTTACGTGAAGTTCAGGAATTAAATACGTGGGACAATCACACCGTAACAAACAGGCTACATACTGCTATGTAAAACAACTCAAGTCTCAAAGAGAGAGATAAATCTAGCGGTGCATTCTAATAATACATAGGAAATTATGTCGGCTTCAATGACCATGAGATGACACAAAATTTGTGACGATACAACACTTTGATTAAATAAAATTGAATAAAACTGCTACATGACCTGCAAGCAGAGGCAGATCCTTCGGCATCAAATTTACCAACGGCAACCTTGAGACCACCCATCATTGCCAGATTGTGATTGTGCTCGACTCTAGTTGCAGCCACCTGATCCGGACTTTCCAGCCTCTGCAATTGCGTCATCTTTACCACCACTGCGCCGCCACCACCACTGCTGTTGCCCCAATTGCTGGTGTTGACACCACCGTTAGCGACCTTCACCTCCCCAGCTACCAGGGAAAGCTTCCCTCCCTGGTGAGTTCTGAATTTTGGCTCCAGGGAAACTACTCCATCCAGAATCATCTCCATCCTTGGAACCCCACCTTTGAGATCCACGATCTGAATCCTGCCTGTCGTTGCCTCTGCCACGGCTACGACCGCGACCACGGCCACGACCGCCATATGGTCTAGGTGCTCCACTTGGATGCCCATCCTGACCGCCAAGATTTCTGTAGTCACCTCTACCTACAACCAAACAGAATTAGAAAGATCAAAACGGTGAAAAATAAAACGAGAAACTCGGTGATGGGGGGATAATTGATGAGTCCTAATTACTCAAAATAGACCAGATTATCTTTCAACAACTGCAGGCACCATTTCACATTTCACATAAACTATAGCACTTTTTCACAAACTCCGAGCCAGATAACCCCCAAACCTCACCCCTTAACAGGTCCGCCTTTCTGGGCTCTTTGCACTCTCACAAAACACAGGCCTTCAGCATCTCTTTTGATGGCCGACCCAAGCCGATCATTCCGACAAATAATTCAAACCCCAAGCCCACCCCCCCCGCCAAAAGAGGAAAGAAAGAAAGAAAGAGGGGGGAAAAAAAGAAAGGCATAAACATCTGATTTCCCATCAATTATTTGCCTCAGGAAGAGCTTTCAATTACCTAAAGTGTTCAATGGTTAAAAAGAACAAATTGAAAGAGAAATAATCAGCATGTGAAAATCATGTTCAAATGTACGAGTTCAGGACAAATCGCATATGAGATCCGAACATTACATGGAGTTCGAAATGATCTGTGAGCAATCTTTACAGAAGTGCAGTCTCCATCTCCTATAACAATCAAAACCACATCGGGATTTGTAAACCCTTCCAAAATTTATGTAGCGGGTGCAGTGAGAAAGGAGTCATTTCAAATCCATCAAAATACAAGTCCCGTCCCCATCAAAAAGAATCAAGGGAAAAAAATTGGGGGTTACATGTGATATAATGCCACAAGTTAGTATCAATGACGGAGGGAGAGGGTAGCAACTCGGTCCAGCCCCCAATACCTTTTATTTTTGTTTCTGTTTTTGCTTTTCTTCTCACAAACACAATTTTAAATAGTTATTACCCAATTAATTAATTATTGTTGTTTTAATTTTATTTTTGCTTTACTTAATACATTAAAACAAAAATCTAGTCTAGGTCTAGCTTTATAGTAGCTCACGATAGCGTTTGAAGGCAAAGAATCAAATGTGGAATTTGTGTCAAATTAAAAAAGTCCAATTTATTATAGCTCACAATCTCAACATCTTTCGAGGATGGAATTCAATGTAGGATTCTAGAACATTAACAATGTCAATAGTGAACAATTATATTAATAACCAAAAAACTATTTCAATCTTTATAAAGTGCCTCCGCTCATACTTGTGTCATATTAGCTAATTTGGAATATTAACTTTTTTCTTGATTTAAGGCATACAAATCATTTTATCTTTATATTATATTTTTTAATTTAATTGTGGTCTGACCTGATTTAACATTAAGAGGTTGATTCATTTATCTTGATTATCTTGTATTTCAAGTTAGAATTTAATTCCTTACAGTAATTGTATACGTTTAATTATGTGTGTTTATACCATGAATTCGAGGAATTCATTTCCCAACAATTTATGGTAGGACAAAAAAATTTCAGGGGCAACCTGCCCCGAACCCCCGAGAAGGGGAACGTGCCCCCTTCCAATCCCCGCCCTCAAACACGCACCTTCTTTAGATTTAGCTCGGCCTTGTAAAATATCCAGGCTTCATTCCTGGTTAGCATAATATATTATCTCAAGGCAGAATGAGAACAAATCACTTAAAGGACCAGTGACCACCAGTGAACAGCCTAACAGAGAGTAGTGACCACCAATGAACACCCTGACAGAGACTAGATAGGAACATATATAACATAGATACTTCTGCGAGCATTAAACTGACATGTGTCTGGCTTACCTGTCCTCGAACCTGGAGTTCTATCTCTATCTGAATACTGGCCTCCTCTCCAGCTACTATCATTGCCTGAACTACCCCATCCACCACCAAATGCGGATGAGCCCCCACTTGCAGGACTTCTCATCGGGACCATAGCAGCTACTGATCGAATTGATGGCGCAGAATCATGTGGATCATCAATATGTCTTTGAAAATATGCCACAAGGCGATCGATATCCTCAAACATTCTTTTTCGGAACTTAAAACCCTTGGGATACAGACCTACATACTCATGATGTGGATTTGTACTTCGTATATAAGTCAGGATGAATGTACCGGGGTGTTCATGAGATATCCCAAAGCAATACATGATCCTCATTGGGTACTCAGATTTCTCTATCCTTAGAAGCTCATCAACTTCTGCTTTAGTGCCATTCTTGAACTTGCGGTAGTTTAGCATAGACTTTAAGTGAGCTACCAAAGGATCAACATATCGATCCATCACCTGATTCAGACAACAAATAGTTGTACAGCACAAACGTTAGCAAGCCACACCTATTTTATTCATAGAGAACCAAGGACAAACAGAGTTAACAATAAATAGCAATAAATAGCAACTTAGAAAAGATATATTATGACCCCTTGTGAAAATTCTAGATCATATTTCCGGGAGAGACAAAAAAAAAATGATGAGAGGAACTCAAATAAATTTCTGACAAATTGATCAAATTTATTAAACTTAGCAATTTGCACATCATAAGTAAAAAAAACATGTTAAGACCAGAAATATTACCAATCCAGGGAAAATAAGAAAGTTCAGACCAAGCATTGGAGTTCCCCTATTCCAGCTTAGGCAGTTTGCCTTGCCAAAATAGAACTTCAGAAATGCAAAAAGCAATAAAGCAGAGGTGCCTTCTTTCCAAGATTAGCAGTGAAGTAAAAATGAATGAATTTATGTTGAAAGAAATCTATTTATAACAAACACACAAAGTAAATCTCATAAGGAAGAAGTAATTGAATTATGAGTGACCATGAGTAAGACAAGAACCAAGATATCAGCAAACAACGGAGTGAAGTTAAAAGTTCTAGACCCCCGAGTCACCCAGATCATCCTTTTTATGGCTAGTTATTTTTACTAAACTAAAACTTGAATTATGCATCAAACCAAGAAGGAAATTTTTGCCAATACTGATAATGATCAAAAAAATATGCCAATACTCATCAACAGACATGGGTGACCATAAATAAAACAGTAATACTGCTAGCATTTTAGCCTTTCTTCCAATTAATACTGGCCAGATAGCATTACCAAAAGAGATGAGCAAATTTTCCATGATAAAAAAGCTCTGATACATTTACCTCGTCTAAGTCTTCAAATGTATCCTCCCCTATTTTAAGTGTCTTCCCTATTCGAAGCATGCTTGTGATATCCTTGTGCTCTTTTCCACCTTCAACAATGTCCTTATGAGCATAAACAGCATCATAGATCTTAAGAGTTAAAGTCAAAAATGACAGTCCCCGAGAACTTGGACGGATAACACTTTCGCCAGGCTCCTTGTTGGACAGTAACTGTGACAAAAAACAGAAACTTGTACTAGTAAGAGCATGTACTGAAAAACAGAATACCACATTAAGTAGGAGCATGTACTGAAATGTGAACAATCAGTTGGAGCAGACATCAATACATTAGAAAAATGTCCCAGTCAATCTAACAAACATGTACTTGAGAAACATAGATATTCAACTTCAGACATCACTATCTGCAAAGAAATAATTTCATAATCGAAGATAACAGCATTAACAACACACCTCAATTGCTTCATCTGCTGTAATATTCTGAAAACGGGGATGAACAATCATCCTGGGCTTGAAATGCTTCTTTGCGAGTTCCTTGTCTTTACGAACCTTTTCCTGCTCACTTTGTAGGCCACTGCGGTCTTCATAATAATATGGATCCATGTTTCGGTGATTTCCGATATGGTTTCTTCTCATATCACTCTCTCTACATGTTAAAAACACTTGATACCGATTCTTCTGAATTGATTTGATTTTACAACTTAAAACGTCGCCCTCGTGGAGCTTGTCAGTCAGGTCGCTGTTATCCTTCCAATCATCTGTATAGTCTTCCTTGCTAAGCAAGCCTGTCAGCCCCGATTCAAGAACACAAATTGCTTTCTGTGCTTGAACCCTGCGAACTGTTGCCTGTACGATCCTTCCTTCAGATAATGAGTCCTCCGTCTCTCCAGAAATCATGTAAAATTCATCATCTTGAGTTAGTTCTAAATATTGTATGCGCCAATCTTGAAACCCTTCCATCAACTCCAATCTTGTATCATTAAGGGTTTCTTTTTTGTTCAAACGGTTCTTTTGTTCAGCATATTCATGTACATCTACTGCCCTCAATAGATTAGGCTTCTCTCTAACATGCTCAATAGCCATTTCAAGCACGTCCTCATCGTCATTTGCATCATCATTACCATCCTCCCTATAAATATCCTTGGCCAACTCTTGGGCAAGGCCATATGACTCTGGATGTATCCTTGTGTCATCCAACAAATCGATAAATTGACCACTGCTAGAAGTCAATCCACTGCGCCGCACCCGTAGGAAACCAACTGCATTTACGAACACCTTTTTACCAAGCCCGTGAGCTGTCAGTAGATCTTTTCTGGTGAAAATGGCTCCTGCCCTTACTAAAGACCGCTGCAAAGAAGCTGCTTTTCTAGGTCCAAGCCCAGCAATAAACTGCAAAGGAGCAAACAACCATTCATGACTAGCAGCCAAATTGATATCAAGACCAACTTGGTTGGTTACATCCACCATGACTTCTTCTACCATCCCATATTTCTCATCAGGAGTAAGAAAACTCTCCAAAGGATTAAGTTTCCAGGATAATATCTCCCTTCCTGGCCCGCATAATGTTGCAGTCATTGCTAATGGGTTTTGAAGATAGCGCCCAAGAGCCACAGCTCTCCTAACAATACCTAAATATGCAGGAAAAGCTAAGTATTCTCAACAATACTATACAAATACATCACAAATTTCAGGAAAGAAAGTACCTGCTTGTCCAGGGAGCTGATCTGTTGATATGCGGGAATTTTCATACAAATGTGGAAGAGACTCATCACCATATATAACGTTTAGATTATCCATATCATGACCAACATCTCTAGGATTATCCTCCACCATCTTGAAGATGATCTGGTAATTGGTAGAGGGTAAAACTGTCAAAACAACTATTCGACTGAAGACTAACTAACAGTGACATAACTTTTTCTTAAGAGACAGCTACATTACATATATCCCATACTACCGAGTAGGTTTTTCTTCCAATTAATTTTACAAATTCAATCAATTTCCAGTGATTAATAATTATGTGATGTTTCATAACAAACAGCTACATTACATGAATCCCGCATCACTGAATGGGGAGCTTGGTTCCCACTAATTTAATAAATTCAATCAATTTCAACCACAAGTTTAATTGGATCAACCACCACCTTCAACTACTACTCAACTTCAACCACATATTCTATAGAAATTTATAAGTTGTCGAGATCCCTAATTGTGTATAGCGTATATATATTTTTCTTTATTTAGCTAGGAAGAATATTATGATTGATTCTAGGAATATTATGATTGATACGAGGAGATTGCAGGATATTTTTCTTTCCTTTTATTGTTTCCCTTTTGTAACTATATTTTGAAAATGTCTTTACTCATGGAATGATATCAGAAATATTCCCCAACTTCTTGCAATATAAGTCCTTTCTAGTCTTTATTTTTATTCCAAAATTGAATAGATTAAGTGGAGATGAGGGGTGAAGAATTGTGTAGTACTTTTGAATCTCACAAAACATATTAATAAAATGGTTTGATTTGAAATAGAAATAGAACTACAAGACTTTTCAGAAAAATTCAGAAAAATAATATTGTCACAAAGTGACATCTAACATTGACCAAAATTAGTTCTTGCATACCTCATAAACATCCTCCTTCAGCCGGGTACAAGACAAATTCACAGCTCCAAGAACAACAATATGTGGTTGGTGGTCCATCATAAATTTTTGAACCCTCTGCTGATCATTTTTCTTACGTTGCTGATCATTAACATTTTGACTTCGAAGGCTGATAGATCCTGCATACATAACATCTAAAACCTCTCCAGAGGAATCCAACATCACAAATGTTGTTGCTGGCTTTCCTGGTCCCCAACAGCAAGCCAAAACCCGGGGTGCAGCTTCATCATCAGAACTAGCATCGGTTTCCTTTCGTTGATATGGTGACACAGAGACCTTATCCCACAAACGCTTTCCATAATCCCAGAGCAACCAGTTTTTCGCCCTACTATTCAACAGGGATCTTGCTTCCTTCTCCATTGATGGCAGAAGAAAATTAAAAAAAGCATCTTTAAGTATCAGTTTCCTCTGCTCATTCCACAATTGAGCAGATTTACTCACACCATCACTCAGATAATAGTCATTAGAATCGTTTATTAACTTATCCAGGATTGGTTCTGGTAGCTTGATTGTAACTTTCAAAAGCTTCTCCTGTTCAGCCTTCTGGATTAGAAGCCACTGTGCATCCTCAAATCGTGTAAGTGGCTTGTCCTTCAACCACTTGACTCCAGAAAACTGGTGAAAAGAATCAATTGCCAGATTTCCATCAGGTGTAGGGCTAGTTGACACAACAGCATTATCCGTAAAGATACTACGAACATGTTTGCGCACGCATGGTTCACAGCTAATCTCAACAGCAGCCTGGTAAGTGTGGTAAAAAAACAATAAGTATGCTAAAGATCCTGTTAGAATCATCGAAATTATGACTATCATGGACTATCAGCATACCATGTGCCTAGCACCTCGAAGCACAGCCTGGGGCGTCGCAAACATTGCACAGGTAAAATTGGAGGCCATTTCTTCCGGCGTTTCCTTTGCATCCTCCAATTCGTCCATTCTCTGCAAAGAAATTTACTGACTCAATCTCCCTAATGCAACACAGAAATTTTACCGTTGAAGGAAAAGACATTACTTTATCAGGATTTTCTATTTTGTCAATAGTGTTTGTCTCAGTAAAACTTTAGTTTATTTCCTTGTTAATCTAGGATTTTAGTATTTCCTTTTCAAATTAGGTCTTTACCCTTATAACATAGAGTGTTAATTCACTGTAATTTGGTTATTGGCACCGTCGATCTCAGAGAGGTAACAGAAAAAAGAAACAAAAAACTTAATCCTTCTCTCTCAATTATTCTTCTTGGCACACTTTCCAAGTTTGTTTGGGCATTCATCATCACTCCCAGATTAAAACAGGAGGGGTCAGAAGAAACACAATCATACCATCTTTTCCAGTGATATCTGCAGCCCAAACTGCTCAGAGCTATATCCAAACTTGCTTGCAACCTCCCATAAGCCAGCCTTGCTGCAAATGCTATACTGTGATTTTCTCTTAGGCCTCTTGAACTGCCCTTCATCTGCACCAGCCTCACCCGCAGGAAAGTGCAAATTAAATTTCAAATCAACATCATCAACCTCTCTATCTGAGTCAGCTGCCTTAAGTGACTTCATAATTGACTCAAAAAGCTGTCTGTTTAAACTAAGCCGTGTCTCATCATATACTCTGCGTGCCTCTTCTTCAAAGCGCTTGTTGTAGTATGACTCAAGTGCACTTTTTCTTTTCTGAAGAAGAAGCCACTTCTTATCCAAGTCCAGTATTGTCCAAAGTACCTGCGGTACGACTCATAACATGGCTAAGTGAATTTGTATATAGAAAACCTCAACACATAAGATATTTAATGTCTAACTTCGATAATCTACCTTGTGCCACCTTAGTCTAGGTTTTTGGTTAGGATCATTTAGGCTTTCACTGTCAGTTGCACGCTGATCAGGATCCTTCAATAGGCTCAAAATCTCCTCCTTCCGGTACATAGCGATGAACGGAACCTAATAATGGAGCAACAATGAATTATTACTCAAGCTGCAGACGTACGGTGTGTATAAAATTGATTTTTTGAGAATCAATTTTGAGAAAAAGTGAACTCTTTGAGAGGTGAGGTTAAAAAGTAGTATGGGAAATGTGAAAAGTGATTTTTTAAAGAATGTCGTTCGGAATGAATTGGAAAGAGAATTGGTTCTAAAAGAATCAATTTCATACACCCCCCTCATATGCACATGGCAAATTAAGTGCCAGTTAATAAAAGATAATTACATCTAATTTTTGCACATGCATTAATTCCAGAAATCTTTCAATATCTTCCTTGATTGCAGATAATTCATTCAACTCCTCTGTCGTTGTTCCTCTCTTGTTAAACAGAGGCACAGCACCATAGACGAGCTGACTAAATATCCAGTCTCTCTCCTCAGCTATGCCCAACTCATCTGTTGGTGGAGGACCAGTACTTTCCTCCAAAATCTAGAAAGGCACAGGAAATAATATAATCACAACAACAATACAGAAGATCCAGTTAGATAAGTATTCTTCAAAAATATTGAAACCTGCATTCGTTCAGGAATATCTATTTCCCGAATCCGTTCATCCTTTTCAGTCATATATTTCTCAGAAAGAATAACAGGTTCAAATTCATCTTCAAGCCTCCTTTCCTTCCATTCACTAGATTCTTCGTACCTTCCCCTCAAGGCTAAACTTTTCTTGCGCAGCTTCAGAAGGTCATCAACATCACCAAATATGTCATGGGCTTCCTGGAGAGCTGATGATGAGATCCCAGGGGTTTGCCTAATCTTTTTGGGTTTCTTCCTTCTGCATTACAAATAGACGAGAGAATCAAAAAATAGAGCAGTCTCTCAAACATCCAAGATGTATGGCATACCTGACTGGAGCTCCATGTTCATCAACTTCTTCTTCATCAACAATGAAATCAGCCATTTCATCCTCTTCGCCAATATCCGCGTCCTCTTCTTCAAGCTGTTCATCCTCCTCGGCAATATCCTCGAGCGGTTGTCCTAAATTATTTCAGAAGTTACATTAAAACAGGCTGGCAAACAGAAATTAATAACAATATATAACAGTTAATAAAATATACCTTCATCATCACCAAATAAGCTGCGTTTAAGTTTCTCTTCTGCTGAGTGTCCTCCCTTTCCACTTCCAACAAACTCCTCCTCATCAGAAAACCCAGAGGTACCTTCCTCTGTATCCCGCCGAGCTTTCTTTAGACGCTTGAACTTCTTGCTCTCCTAACCATTTTATAACAAAAGCCAGAAACACATAACAATTAAAAAGTTACAATTTGACAGAATTTGCCAAATTTCATAAAAAGCACCAAGAAATGAAAAGTTTAGAACCATACAAGTTTTGGACGAGGAACAGAGATATTGCTTTCCTGAAGAAGCTCGTAATCATCCTCATCAAGCACATATTCTGATTCCCTATTATTGGTTTGATCAATATCAAAGTCAGATTCTAGCCTCAGCTGTTTCACTGCAGACCAGACATAAATGAGAACACAAAATATGACCCTAGTATATGAATTAATAACCTTTTCTTTCTTTTCTTCTTCTTCTGCCTCTCCTCATCACTGTCAGCTCTATCTTCCTCTTCCTCCTCTTCTTCTTCTACATCATCCACTATAAAACCATCTTTCTCATATTCATCCTGCCCTTCTTCTGCTCATAAAGCACAACCACAATGTTCATTATTCACACAGAATATAAAAAACAAACCACAGCAAAAGAAAATTAAACACCATTGTTAAGCTTCGCAATATTTTAATAACCATTGGAAAAAGGTGTCTATATATAACTATTACAATGCAAAGGTTTGTCCAGCATTCATTTCTGGAATAAGACATTTCATGCGTGAAAAGAATCATCCACTAGTAATATTTTTACATTAATCTGTTAAATAGCTGGAGTAAAACCGTGTCAAATATTTCAACTTGAGCAACAGTCAATTCCAAATAAAAGGTAACAGGCAGATAAAAATCCCAAAACTATATAGAAATAAATTAAAACAGAAAACTTAAAAATTGCAATTCTAATTGACTGAAGAGAAACAGTGAACTAGTATACCACTTCTTTGCAGAGGGATCTAACTGTAGGACTCAAAATCAATGACTAGTGAGTAATATAGAGAGTGATTAACAAAGAATTTTGGTGGTATAATAATCAGATTAGTCATATTTATTGAAGAGACTAGTTTTGGAATGAAGAGAGAATAATGGACAGCAATAGTACTTGCTGTAGGGAAAAAACTCTACCATCCGTGATAATGACTTGATCCTAATTGCAGTTTCCAGCTAAGGTCAAACCCAGTGTTTTATAATATAACACCCAAACTACACAAATTCAACAAATATAAAGGGGAAAAAAACATAATTTGCATAACATAAATATTAAACATTTAAAGAGAAAAGTGCAAAATCACGCCATATATACCATCTTCTTCATCTTCATCATTATCCTCATCACGGCCATCTACTCCGTCTCCGTCAGGTTCATTATCCCTCTCCTCCTCGTACACTTCAACCTCATCTGCTTTTACCACAAACACATCTATTACACATACATCTCAAATTTTGAGCAAAACCCACAAAAATTCATGCGTTATTAGCACCGAAATCCGGATGTTTGTATACCTTCATCATCGGAGACCACGGTTTTTCCAGCCATTCCTGTGAACTGCTCAAGGTAACAGACAAAGCCCTAGAAACGCACAAGAAACTAAAGAAGACGCAGTCGGCGAGTGAAATTTTCACCTTCTTCACTTATTTCAACGTCTTATTTTTAACTGCTTCCAATTCATTAATGGGATCGGTAGCAGAAACATAAGATGAATCCTGCAACACCACTTGATCGGACTGTCAAGCCTTGAAGAATCCACTGAACCTGCCAAGGGTGTTCTCAATGAACTCCACGAGCCTCTCGATTTAAAACTACTTCAAGATATAAATAGATATTAATCTAGGAAAATAAAGATAAATAGGAATCTGAACGAATGACAAGAGGAGGAAGAACCGTTTTGCAACTATACGTGCAATTAAGGATGGGGGGGGAGAGAGAGAAATGAACTACGGAAGAGAAAGGAGAGGCAACTGAATTAATTTGAGACCCAAATCGCGGATTGAAATGGATAAAAATGTTCGAAGAATCTCAGGGGTTTTGTTAGTGGCATGTTCCGAGTATTGATTATTGACACGCGTTATCTGTTTTTTGAACTCTATATATGTAAGCCATACAAAATAAAAAGTTCTGTGACAAAATCTCTAGAAGTTTCTAAACATCACCTTGACGTGAAACAGTAAAGTAGGAGGAAGGTTTTTGAAAATAAAAATGAAAATTAAAATTAAACAGTTTTTACTTTATTTTTCTTTTCCATTTTTCTAAAATATTTTCTATTTTTTTATTCTATTTTCCAACTTACTGAAAATTCGTTTGGTTTGTTATTTTTGATAATTATTTTCTGAAATAGAAAATAGAAAAACACCTCATGTTCGACATTTTGTGAAAAACTTTTAATTGGCATTTGCAATGATTTTAGGTGTCGATCAAAATATATGTACTATTACTATAAGTAAATGACACCATATTTTTAAGTCAAAATTAAACACATAAATAAATAACGAGAGATGTTATTTATCTATTTACAGTCTAGTTGGTATCACTACATTAACAGATAAGAAGAGATGTATAAATACATGTGGGCATTAATTTATTTGAAAACCAATAAGGAAATGACAACTAGGCTGGATATCGGTCAGTCTCCAGTCTAGATAAATGGCATTATTCATAATTTTTTTTTTTTTTGGAACTTCTCATTTAGAACTTATGTTGGTGTATACGAATAACGAATAGAATAGTACAAGATTGATTCCACCATATAGTATACGTAGAAATGAGCACCATACATACGTCAATAATACATTGTCAACAAAGTTTAAAATAAAGTTTCATGTCAAGAGAACGGCAAAATCTTCAACGTCAATCTCATCCCAAGATAACTAAGAAGTAATATGAGTTTGAATCATAGTTCACAATTGCATCAAAATTTAATCAAAGTTTTGCCATTCGAGTTTGGATCATACTCAATGCATGGATAATAATCATCTACGTAGACAAAATAGTCGCACCCAAGGTTTGGCTAAATAAAAAATATTTATAAAGTTATCATGTCCTTCTTGAGTAATCATTCTACATTTGGGTTGTAATTTCCTCCCGTACTTGACCCATTTGAGCTGTTTGACTGGAATCGAACTGTATAGGTTATCGAGCTTCACTTGATTCAAGCACACCATAAAAAATCATATTTTCCACTGAATATTGTGTAAACAACTTGACTAATTCATGCTCCTAGTCCTAGCAAATGAAATTATGTTTGCAGCAAGCAGTAGGAATGCGTCTTTGCCTAATAAGTGGAAAATTGCCGATGAACTTCAAAATGGGAAACCTGGCTTTCAACACTCCGATGCTACGCTCAATTATGTTTTGACACAAGTCGCTTGTAACTGAACAACTCTTCTTCCCCCGCAAACGACCTCTCCCAGCATAGTTCGCACAGATGATATCTACGTCTTTGATATGGTGCAAGAAAGCCAGGTATATTTGGATAGCCAGCATCAACCAAGTACCATTCACCTACAAATAAAAATTAATATGTCTTAAGGGCATATGTCAAAAATGTGTTTCTCAATTGCCTTAAAATATAAAACATACCTTCACGTGGCATTGAGAATTTGTTTGAGATCGGTACTAATAGCATCGATGAAAACTTGAGAATCATTAGTTGTACCTTCACATCCAGCATGTACATATGTGAACCTCATGTCAAAATCACATGCCAGCATTACATTTTGTGTGACATTTGTTTTCCTTCCCCAAAAAGCCATCTGTCTTGATGTAGTGACCATGCTTTCGTCAATGGTGCCAATACAATCCTTAAAACAAGGATATTTTTGCAAAATGCGCTCATGTACAATCCCTTGGTTTTTTTTGTCGTATTAGCTTAAATCCCAATTGATGAACGGCACGTAAAACTCGCTTAAATCACTTATGTGTTGTGTGATTTTGATGTTGGAATATGTCACCAATAATTCTGTATTGAGTATTGTACCCTATAATCATTAGAAACATTCTCACCCATTACCCAACGCTCATCTTCTTCCCATTTTCAAGATCCCTTTCTCCTTCAAAGTATCACAAAAATTCTGAAAAAACATGCCTTTGCATCCGGAGATTGTTGTGGCACACATCTGGATGTCTCTATATTATTTCATAGATGTACCTCCTTCTAGTAATAATTGATTTTCTACATGGTGTCTTGTAAATAAAACTCTCATACACAGACGCTAATATCTGGCACCCTACCATGTCTATATATAAATCAGATTATGAATCAAACTCGTCATCTATGAGACAAAATAGATCTTGATAACTTGATTCATCGGAAGGAATGTGTCAAGAACCAGAAATTTCCTGCATAGATGCATAGTAATCTCATCAACGCACATGCTACCTTGCAACAAACATAATACAACCAACAACAATAATAATGAGACATGTACTAACATGACTAACATAAAGAGTTAACCACACATATTAGGCTAACAAAACCCGCAACACAACATAAAATGAACGTGTATCAAAATGATCAAAACAAATAGTCAACCATACATACTAGTGAAACCAAATCCATCACCACATTACATATTGTTAATGAAATAAAGTGTCAAACCATTATGAGTACAGCATTACATAAAAAGACAATGTTTCTCACAAAGGTAGAAATAAAACAATTAGGCAATAAACTAGCAAGCAACTTAAAGACGCTCTAGCATAGGCTTCCTCCTATTTTCAAGTATAACCATGAACTGCATCCTAAATTTTGGATTCCGGAGTGCGGCTACATATTTGGCAAATTTATCATCAGTCATTCCTTCTATATTGCTTAGGAAGCCTACGCAATTTTCTAGCAAATAAGGATCTTAGCTAGTTGCATCACTGACACCAACTGTATTTGATTTTCCTTGGAGTCTTGCAAGCTTCTCTTTAAGATAAAGATTTCAAACTTCCTTTTCTTCATTTCGAATTTACCTATCCTTTTTCTTACAGTCATTGTAGAAAACCATTGCACCATACATGCCGCAAGCTTATCGAAATTTCTGCTCTTAGGTTTTTTTACGATGATGAGTAGGTATTGGAATGACATCGTCGTCAACATTTTTAGTTCGTTCGTGCACACCCTTGGTAAGAAAATCATCCTTCATTCGTCATTCTTCATCTGACATAGGGAAAAGATAAGTCGATGGATTATTTAGCCCTCCAGTTGTGGTGGTCCCGTCAAATAACTCGCCCATTGTTTCATAATGAGGACAACAATGTTTCTTGAACTTGCTACTCCTTTTTGTCTCTCAGCAATAATAAGCACAAGATGCATTAATTAAGATGTCTACATTTATCCAAATAATAAATGACAAACTGTAAATTTACATAATAGCAAGAATTATAGCAAGAAAGTGATCCTAAACTTGGTAAGGAGCATTTACTGTGTTTGTAGTTGAATCCCATACGACACCAATATGCACAATTAGTTCAGAGAACAGCCAATGAGTTGTGCACAGACGGCACAATTTGCTCTTCAATCTTGCGAACCCAAAATCCATAATTTTGACGCAAAGCAATTCTTCATTGATCTTGGTCCATTCATCATTTTAAATGTAGAACATTACATTTTTCCTACTTTAACAAGCTCATAACATATTTGAATAAAGAACTCCACAGCTGAATCGCTCCATCGCATTAATATCAAACTAGTTCTACTAAAGGCAGTTAACTAAATGTCAAGAAATATAATATTATGAATAATTATACTGTTCTATTGTCATTAATTATTCTGCAACTATTATAATGTTGTATTGTCTATATAAATTCATATGCTTGCCATTTCATATATAGACAATACTGCTATTATTTAGCCAATAGGACTGCAAAATGAAAATAATTAATTCCAAGTTCTAATACAATAACACGAACCAATCCAGCAATTAGTAAAATAAATAGACTATTCAAGAATATTAGCACCAAGTCCTCACTTTTGCCTACCCAGTTTAATAATTTAATTTGAAGTAATATCATATTTCCTCATTATGATGTTATTGTTATGTCTTCTAAATAACTAATTTTTAAATAAGCTACTTCAAGAAATAATTGTTTTCAAGCTATACAAGTAGTTGATCAAATTGGCTGCCCAATAGTGGAAAATTTTTGTTAACAACAATATCTAATTTCATACGTACTTGGATTAAAGTAGCTGTCCAACTACTAATTCAAGAATTTGGATTCAAGAAATAAAAACTGCAATTTACATAAGTTGAGGTTATATAAATAATTGTTCTCCTCCCCTTCATTTCATGATTGATATCTCATGTTTAATTCATTTCACTGCTTGTTCAACTTGCCTTGATTCACGCCACATGCTCATATTAGGGCTGTGCAAACGGGTTTCGGTCCCGGGTTTTTGAATGACCAAGACCGGACCAAACATCTTCGGTTCGGTCCCGGTCTCGGTCCTAAAAATGGCAAGCCCAAACGGTTTCAGTCCCGGTTCGGGCTCGGGTAATAATTCGGTTTTTTTCGGGCTTTTCCGAGTTTGTGAAAAAAATTTTCTATAGACTTAGGAACGTAAAAACACATATAAACAAAGTTTAGAATAAACAAATAGAAGAACTTTATATGCAACAAAAGTATTAACATGCCTCTGTAATGTAGAAGCACTAGACTTACTCGTATTTCTCATTTTTTTATTTTAACAAATTTAAAATTATTAAATATTTGAAATATATATCTTAAATTGGAAAATAAATGTAAAAATCATAAATATTATATATACTTTATAATTTTAATAATTTTACAATATAATTTTGATATTTTCAAAAGATAAAAGATAGATAA
>CAVNYN010219025.1:0-13062 GCA_963692815.1 Nyctanthes arbor-tristis
AAGATTTCAGAACTTATATTAGTTTATACAGACAAGTTCCAAGAAACCACCGCATCGTTTCTTGGTATGAACTAAAAATGGATCCTCAGTTCATACAAACCGTGTTGACTTGTAAATTAGGTTCACATATGGGATACAATTTTTCCTCAACTACTCCCAAAATTTACCATCTTTTCCCGATCCCGGAAAGACATCTCTTTTGTTTGAATTAACTTCAATTACACAAAACTTAACTTCAAGATATTCTTAGACTACTAGAAATTTTGCTCAAGAGAACATTTCTACTACTCGGAGAGCATTTCTAGTACTCCAGGAGGACTGAGTGCTTGATAGTCCACCTTTAAAATCTTGAAACTTTTACGTGAAACAAATGAGAAATTATCAAGTAGATACATGGCATTTAATTGATTTACTGGGAATGCAAGTCCACTTATCTTACATTTTTATTAATCAGAACTATCAAGTTTACTGTTTTTCTTGAGTATTATAAAATTTTCCCTAAACTAGAGCACTTAATGTCCATTGATGTGATTTGAACAAGTAACACAATGGTTATATATTCACATTTCGGGTAAAAAGTCTCCTATATCCTCCTTCTATAAAAAAAAAAAAAAAAAAAAGGAAAGAGAGAAAAATTCACAAAGAAGGGGATAAGTACTATTGAATTATCATCATCATCATCATCTCAAATATAAATTTTATCGAATCATATAAAAAAAATTACATATGCAGACCAATGTTTCATATGATATATCGTGAGAAATCAGTAAAAAATTGACCTTTCATCAATTCTCTAACTTGAAGTTAGAATTTAATATGTTCAGGGAACCCCCAAAAAGAAAAAAAAAAATTGTTAGAATTTGGCAAAGAAATAATCCATCTTCAAATAATCTGTTTGCCCACCAAAAATAAAAAAAAAAGGTAAATTTATAATAATAAAATAAAAATTCAAATATAATCTATTTGGTAATATTCTTCTATTTTTCAACCACATGCAGAAGGAATTATGAACTCTAATACCTCTCGTAAGAAGGAAAAATAAAAAGAAAGGGGAAAAAACATTTCGTTAATTATCTTTTCCAAAATTTTTGAACTCTACGCGTCACTCAAAACGCGTTCCGGCAAATATTTTCCCTCAACTTCTTGTCTGCTACTTTACAAGACAATGATATATAAGACCCGACACATGCATGCGTGCAATATCACATATGTTCTTATTATTATTTTTAATTTATTAGTATCATCTATCTATATCTAGATATCTATATATATATATATATATGTATTTTTAAATCAAGAGTAGTTGTACTATAGGTACCGCAATTTTCTCGTATTTTCTTGCAGTACTTACAAGTACAACTATTCTTGTGGTGTAACATAAGTTATCTAATATCTTCTCTTAATAATAAAATTGATATATTCTTTTTTCATTTTCCACGTTTGTTTTGGATCTATGTACATATGGAGACTTCCCAAATTTGTTCCCATTAAAGAAATTGATTGGGAGATCAATTTCTATTATTCTCAATGGCAATCTCCCCATCTTTTACCAATTTATCAGCATATTAATAATTCATATTATTCCAATCACAAATCATACCATATTTGATTCTATTCTTTGTGGAAAAAAATCGACTGATCCAACATTCGCTAAATTTCAGATTCCTAATTGATTCAAAAGCTTCAAATCCATAGTTCTTCTATCAATTTTTTCTTTATTTGTTTTCGAATTGACTGTCAATCCTTTATAGTATAGATATCCATGGTTTTGTTCTCCATGACCTATCCAATGTTATTTGCCGTTTGTCATAGCGTTCTTATATTTAGACTGATATTTGCATCTCGAATATAATCTGGATCCAAGTAACATGTATCTCTTGGTTGCCAAAGAATATTTTCTCTAAATTGTTTCATGGAAATTTTTTATTATATATTGCTCTTTTTTTTTTTTTTTTTTGATTGGGGGTGGGTGTTTTAGGTTTATACATTCATCAAATGTTAGTATTTAATTTATATTATTCATCTCTGTGGACGAGTTTTTTTATGTTAGCATTTCGTTGATTGATCTTCTATTTTATTACTATAATATAGTTTAAAGTCATGATTATTTATCCGGTCTCTTTTATGGTTTTATTATAAATATTATTATTTTTAACTAATATTCTAATTGATTCTTAAACTAACTTATCTCATACATTGAAGCTCTTTGTAATTGCCTATAGTTGTATCTAAGATGATCATTAAACTGATTTAATTATATGTAAATCTAACTTGCACTTGTCAGTTCTACATAATTGTAATGAGAGATCGGAAGAGACTTACAATCTCAAATAGTCATCAAATATCACCGTAATATCTCCTTATCGAAAATTAGTTAAATACGAGTTCACCTTATGCCTTGAGTAATGGAAATTATGGCGCTCAACTGTACATGATCAACAAATCTATTACCAACCTCATATGAGTTTTCTTCTGGAGGCAGGCGGGCTTCTATAGGTGAAGGGCCGAATAAGGAAAGAAATCTATGAAAATTCTTGGCTTGAATTTACTGCAAGATCTCTTGTGATTGGAATGCTTGGTTTATGAAACTTCTTGGTCGAGCAACAACAAAGCCTATGGGGGTTGTGGTTAAGCAATTGGTCATTCCTCGAACATTATTATTGGGAAAATTGTAGTGCATGCTTCTATGACTTTCATTATGCTAATTCCAAATCAGATCTTTTTTGGGTTAGATATGTTCATGTCATAGGTGCACAGAGCGAAGCGTTTTATAATTTATACACTGTTGGTTATTTTGTTAGGATGCTATTTTATTTTTTTAATGCAAATTTTTTCATCGAGGTGTGTAAAATATGAAATTTCATAACAGTATATTGAATGCATTAACCATATGATAGAGTCTCAAATATGGTTATTAAATAATATTATCATAGTTATGTACATATTACACTTGACGATGCCATATTTCACGGCTGATTATTTACTAGAAGTTAAATTTTTAGATACCATAGCTAGGTACATGTACAAGTAAAAATGATAAATCTGCTTCAAAATTTACTGTTGGATATTGTTCCTGAAGTCATATTTAGTTTGATAGTTTTTGAAATTTTCTGTGTATTGCACAGGTACTATGTTATTTATTAATTTAAATATTACAAGCTACAGTAATATTTGTTCCTCACTTGCTTGTGTTACTTGAGTTTGTTGTTACCCATCTATATTAACTTAATTAGTATTTCACTTGTGCGTTATGCAGGAAAAAAACAATTTAGAAGTGACTAAACAAATTGACCTACAACTACACGACAATAAATTAAAGATTTTAGATTGTTACTCAAAGAAAGATTTATTTTTGAATTCTAACGCATTAAAACACTAAAACAGCAGTATAAGTATTTAAATTGATGTCTTAATAGGCTCACAAATCCATAAAAGACTTGACTAACAAACAAAGCCAGAACACAAATGTTGGCTCAAAATAAAATAAGAAAAAAATAAAAACAAACATAATAGATTTATTCAAACATCCAAAATTCGTCATTAACTTTGGCAAAGCAACTAATTCAATATATCGTCCAGTTACTCAAAACCATATATTATGTGCTGAAATGGAACGTTGTATGCGAAAGTTATACCCATTTCTTCAAATATAAACTATCGAACTTGTTAAACAAAGAGATCGGACGGCTCAAATAATTCCCACCGATTTAGAAACACGAAATGGACCGGAAAATGATTTTGAAAGCTATTCCAGTATTTTCTATATATATATATATAATATTTAGATAAGAGTGATATTAAGGTTATTTAATTAATTAATTTTACAATAAAAATCTCAAACAAAAAAATTAACCGCTCACATAAAAGAAATCGAATGACTCAAATAATACCAATGGATTTAGGAACACAAAATAAGTAGGAAAATGGTTTTGAAAACTATTAATATTCTATATATATACACACACACACTAGTATTTGCATCTGTGCGTATATAAAAAAAATTTAAAGATAAAAGACATGAGTCCATTTCTAAAACTTTCTAGAGGTTTTGTACCAAAACTTCTCATCCTTTATTGCGTGTATTAATGAATGTCACGTGTAAAATAAATGTGGTATTCCTAAAATACACGTAGCATATATATATACGTGCTACACGGGTTGGATAGTCTTTTTACAAAACCTATGGGAGGCTTTTAACAATTTTTGGAAAAGAGGTATAACCATGAAAATTATTTTCATGTGTGACGAACTTGAAAAACCATGAATAATTATCATCTTTATTAGGTTGTGCTAGCTAATAAACCCGGTGCTTTGATAGTTTGTTGGATTAAGATTAAATCCGAAGGCGAAAGCCGATGAATGGATTGATAAAAATTATAAAGTGTCAATTGTGTTACCCTAAGTTGTGTCGGACCAAGGTTCTTTAAGTGACTTTTTCGATGTGATGTGATTAACATAGTTACTCAAAAGCTCACCCAAACATCCTACTTTCTCTTGACATGGTAACTTGACAAATGAATATTTTCCCCTTTGTTTGGCATTCAAAGTTTCTCATGCATGGAAAGTCTTTAATGATTTATTTCTTTCCTGTTGCTTCGTGGTTGCCTTTTTCCCATAAAAGGGATTATTTTGTTTCTTTTTGATGACCACCGAGAGACCTAAAAACGAGACACTGCCTATTGTTTGCCTGTGATTTTCATTGCCAAAAACATGACATTTTGTGGGTGGTTTTAGTGTCGCCAAGGAGGGAGTTGTAGGGTTTGAGTTGGGTTGATTCTTGGTCGACTTGTGACCTTGGTTGGAGACTAATTGACATTAGAAATTTGAGCCCTGTTCAATTAAGTCAATTCCACCCCCGGATGGCGAATTGGATAACAAGACTTACCTCATTTATTGCTTTATTTGTTCTTCCTTATTTTTGGCCAAAAATTTGTATTGTAATTAATATATTATTGTTACGACTTCTTGCAAGGTCTTTTACACCCCAACAATCTTACTAAGTAGGATGTCAAAAATTAAAAATTGACATTGTGAAAAATTCGGCGAATATATTAAATTACATATTTAATAATAACAATATTAAATATATATTCAAATCAGAATACAAAAATGCACTAATAATCAATCATCATCCACTGTCTTGTACAAAATGGTTTGTCATCTGTAATATCACACGATACTTTGATACCAGAGAGATACAAATTTTGAAAATTAATATATGCATGTGTGTGTGTCTGTGTATGAAATAAATTAACATGCTGCATTCCATAATCTGGTTTCTGTATTGAAAAATGCATGAATATATAGTATGACATTGAGTTATGGACAATGCAGTTGATTAGATCACTACCAAAAAAAAAACTATAAATTAAAGTGTTCAAAAGGACACTGAATAGAAAATAATTCAAATAGAGATTATTAACGCTCAGTTTGGCTAAGGAAACAGATCGGACTCTGAATCAGTATTAACGCTAGGATAATTCAGAGCCGGATCTGTTTTCTTGTAAAATCGATCTCGCTAGGATAATTTTCACATATACCCTTGATAATCTCGGAAATAGGAATAATAAAATTAAAAATTTCGGAAATCTACCAAAAATTAGGAACTTGGTTGAAATGAAAACAGATAAACTAAAAGAACATATCTGTCATACTGGCCCCATTCATTGAGAAAAATAGTCAGATGTCTCAGTCTCTCAGATAGAATAGGAATTAGAAAGAAAAGCATTCAACAATTTCCCAGTCAACTTCAATATGAAATTACTTCTTTGCGTAACATGCTTATGTCCAAATGATTCATCCTCTGCTTTTGATCAAGGGAAGTAGTTACTTCGTTTGGCTGAATTTTATCCTCAAGATTTCTCAAGAATTGATCTTATAGCACTTGATAATCAACTTCAAATTTATATTTTTGGATGTGCGAACCAGAGAAGAGTTTAGAGAATTACATAGACTTACCAAACTTGCACAAAAGTTGGTTGCAACCACAAAGGATAAAGTACACCCACTCGTCTATATGCTTTTAGCTTTGGCATTAACTCTTCCGGTTGCTTGCCAAGACCTTATAGTCTAGTGACATCCTTTTTAGTTTTGTATACCCTTGGTCAAGGCTGGTCCATAGATTTCGTAGGCCCTATGAGAAATTTAAATTGGAGCCCTTTTAAAAAAATTTCAGATTATACACGATTTTAATGATTTAAACTTTGAATATTTAAATTTCATATTAAATAGGTAAGCAAAATAAGTAAACGTTTAAATAATATTCAAAGAAATTTTTATCTCAATAGCCTTTAATATTTGTCAATTTGTAAGATATTAGTTAAATCACCCGTGCGTTGCACAGATAGAAAAACTTACTAAAATATATTATTAGATAGTTAAACATAAATCTGTAATATTTATATCATGTAGAAAATATAAAAATAAAAGTATACATTAATTGAATCAATAAGATCAATGGACTTAGTAATCGTAAGTTCATGATCGTTTAAATGACAACATACATTCTTACATATAATCATTTGTTTATATATACAATAATAGAAAAAATATCTGTTACCTTCCTCATTTTAAAAAATTCTAATAAAACTAACAAATTCAAATATATATATAATGTATTAGAAATTTAAATAATATTAAACTCACCAATACACACAGTAGATGTGATGAATTAACGAATTATGATGGATTAGAGTTTATTTTACAATTGACATTTTAGATTTGGTATTTTAATTTATTAGTGAAAAAATTAACAAATAAAACAAATGACCAAAATGGTTAAGAGTTAGTTGTTAAACTCAATGGTCATAAGTTCAAGTTTTCTCTGAGTTCTTTCACAAAAATTTTTATTAAAAAAAGAAACAGTTATCGCAAAATTTACAAAATAAAAAAGTGGAAAATCCACTGTACAAAATGTACCAAGACTTGGATTAATTAATATATAGTTATAGACTTGAGTATATTTTATCATTTAAAAAGTACATATATATTACTAAAACATTAAGAGAGTCATATTGTTGCATAAAATTATACTACAAATTTAATATCTGGTATTTGAAATTTAATAAAAATTACAAGAATTGTAACTATTATTAAATACAAAAAAATGAAAATTTAAATTGGCCCCTTAAAAAAATAAAATCAAGTTTGTAGATATAAGGATTTGAATATTTGACCTATAATTAAAGATTGAGAGTAAAATATATAACTTTACCACTAGACTACTAAGTAGTTTATGATATGATTGTATACGCATTATTTTGATTCTATGTTTTAGACATATATTTTAAAAAATTAGACTATAAACTTTTCGACGCGTTCTAATTGAGGGCCTAAGCGACCGCTCTGGTCGATTACTCTCAAGGCCGGTTCTGCCCTTTATCAAATGTTCGATTCCCTCCCTCACAATCCCCTTGTAATAATGTAAAAAAAAAAGGGGGGGAACTTTCTCCAGTTGCTACTGCTACACTTGAAAAGAGTATTTTCTACGATAAACATTGTGCAGACGTGTGCTCTTCCGATCTCAAGATTGGAGACCAATGGTTGAAGGATAGCTTAGTTGTGTATGTTGAAAAAGATGTATTCGATGAAATTGATAGTAAGGCCATCATACAATGCTATCAATGTATGAAAATCGAAGGGAACAATTCTAAATTATGATATTTATCGCTATTTTGAAATTGAAATTTTCCTATTTCACACCCACTGAGTATAAATTCTGTTTTTGTCCCTGCTTAGTTAAGGTGTTGGATCAATAGCTCTTGAGATGTAACTGCCCTTTTTTTTTTTTTTTTTTTGCTGGTGCCCTTTTGGCATGTCAGAGCCTATGTAATTTTTTTATCAATTTATGATATGGATTTTTTTTTTTAATTTGAGTAAATTCAAGTGGGATGATCTTACAGAAGAGAAGAGATAAGTTCTGATCTAACACTATATGTTATGACATCACATGATATCATATGATCATGTGGCGTGAATCGAGAGACGTCACATGAGAAACCACAACTATGTGACCTGCATCAATACACGCCACATGACTATATGGTATCACATAGTGTTATATATATGATTTTATATCATTTTGACAGAAGAGATAGGTAAATGGACTTTAAAAAGATGTCTGATGCTTTTATAGACAAAGCAATTGTGACTTGACTGAGGCACTTAAATGTTTGCAGCATACAAAAACGCCATCCAAGAGCAGAAACTACACTTAGAATTAGAAACATCTGCTGCAAAGAGAAAGCGAGACTTTTACCTCTCAAAAGTTGATCAGTCTACTGCTTTACGTAATATTGAAGAACGACTGGAGGTGAATAAAATATTTTGGTGCGTTTGCTGTCTCTTCTCTATCTCTTATTTTATTTATTTTTTTTCTTTGAAAAGGGCGTCTTCTCTATTTTTGCACACCTGATTTGCTGTGTAACTTCAGATGCATTTTATGTTGATCACACGAATTGACTATTATATGTCCATCACAATAGTACATAGTTAAAAAGAGCGTACCATTAGGTCCACCATACGTACTTATTTGTCCTAAGGGGTTAACTTTGTTTTCGTAATAGTGCTGAGCTAATTGTTCTGGAGTACTAATATCCCACATTTAATGGTGTTGCATAAGCAAAAGGGCGAACTGGTAAAGAAGATGGTGCACCAATTTCCCCAGAAGAAACCGATTGTAGAAAAAACCGAAATAGGATCTCAACTTTCTCGGGACATCCTCGTTGGAGTATGTTTGCCTCATATTCCAAAATTTTAATTGTTTTGGATCCAATCTCTGTTTTATATGCACCTTAGGTTTTTGGCAGTTCTTCATAATCAATCTTCCAGGGCTTGTAATTCGAGGTTCTACCCCGGGAACTCCAAATCTCCAATTTTGTAAGGGAATATTATTGTTTTCTTGTTATGTCTATAATTTGTTCGAGATCGACAGAAATATCAATGATCACATTATTGCTTCTTGTTCACCACACATTTTGTGACATGTACATTCATCTTTAAATCTCTATGATGAAATTGTCTTTTTCTCTAGTCCACATTTTACAGGGTCATACTTGGTAATTGCCTTCAAGAAATAAGAAAATAAATATGAAATAAGTGGTAATTTATAGAATTCATCTAACAACGGTCCAAGTTAACTGGTTCTTAGAAAATAACTTAAGCCCAAATCAATTGTCTTCTGCAACAGAGACTACATGCATGAAGAGGGCCAATTCTTACACACATGCATAGACCTACTGTGATTTTTGAGTTGTGCTACTTGAACAAAACAATATATAAAAATTTTAAATAAAATTGACACATGACATCATCTTATTTTTCAACACATCAGATCACATTTTCATCAATGATTATCACATGGGCCACATCTCCATTTTGTCATTTTTTTTTTTTGTCTACTCATTTGTCCAAATAGAATTTTTTGTGATTTTTAGAATTGATTTTGTAAAAAACTAACTTTTGGGAAAATGTGTGGTTGAAATGTAAGAAAAAATTATGAATTTATGTGTATTTCTTACGTAAATGGCACTTGGGAGGATCTAATTTTTCTGCATATCACATCAAGTTTAAATCAAAGGTCATTATACAACCAATTGCATGTGTGTAAAAAATTAAACAAAAGTTGTATGTGCAAATAGATTTATTGTTATTTTAATTGATAAATGTGTGATTTTTTTTTTTGAAGCACAATATATGTGTGATTAAAAATGAGATTAAGTGATAATTGATTTTGAAAATTCTGAGCCCATGTTTGCAAAGCAATTCCATTTTAAAAAAATAAATGGTCAAGTCAAATCAATAACGTTCACAAATTTTACAGGACTCGTATGAGATTTGTGTCAACAACTTTTACAGTTGTCTTATTTAATTTAATTATTATGAGGAAATGGAAAAGTTCTTTATTGTTGTAGAATGGTTCATAATATTCATCAAAACATTAGGACTGAATGTTTTGGTCGATTTATTCAAATTATTCAAATCTAGAAACTTGAAGAAGCAATGCATAAGCTAAATTGTTCATCAAAACATTAGGACTGAATGTTTTGGTCGATTAATTCAAATTATTCAACTCTAGAAACTTGAGGAAGCAATGCATAAGCTAAATTGTTCCGATAAATAGTAGATTACAAGATGAGAAAGAGTTATATAGTATAATGTGTTAGCCGACCAACTTTTAAAAAGGGGGGAAAAACCGCCCCTTATTATCATATCAACCTTCCTTATCATTACGTGCTACGGGCTCAGCACAATAAGAAAGTTGCCTAGCGTGAGGAGGGGACTGTTGCACGATATTTGGCTGATTTATCCTTTTTCGATAGAATGGGAGATAGGAAGGGAAGGCGAGGGGGATCTGATCCAAACCCGGGACCTTCCGCCTGCAACGTAAATATCTAAGCACTGCGTCACTTACTCAAACCACGACTAATAACTTTGTAATAACATAATTGATTATTAATTACTATAATTTCATCTTAGAATAATATTTGGGATGGTGAATCTTTGTTGTAGATTTGTCCATTAGAAAATGGTTAGCCCCCGCCATGGCCAAACGAGATTTGGCCCTTGTGCCCCTACGGTGTGACTACGCATGCGTTTATGTTAACGTACTTTCCCTTAGAGTTTCTGCCCCAAAGAAATTTCTCACGCGCCTCCGTAATTCGAACTACAGATCACCCTTTAATTTGGAGACTAAATGTGGATCATGTTATTGTCGTGCCATTGGCCCATGCCTTGGCATGCTTTGGCATTGTACCATGTTTTTGATTAAGTATCTTGTTAAGGAAAACATTTGAATCTTGGAAACGCCTCATAAATGAGAAAACCCTTTGCAGTGCAACCTCTTGAAGAGCCGATGATGGTTCGAAAAAGGCCTGCATACTCACATCCTAATGCACATAGGCCAAATATGGCCCCGAGGTTCGTGGTGACCATTTGGTCGATACAAAAATTTTATAATTTTTGTTTCCCTTGCATGGCTGCCTATTTTAGGGAAAAGCGAGGTTCTTTTTCATAGAAAACAAGTATGGGAAGGGTTAATTTCACATTTTGTACCCAATATTTGGGTTTAGTTTTGGTCGGGTCTCTAGTTTTTGTTTTTTCAGCCTGTTGGGTCCCCAATCTTTTACAAATTAATATGAAAGGTCTTTTTTGACATGTTTTGTCGATGGTACTATTAAATTGCCAATAAAATCACCGTAATACTTTTTAAACTAAATATTAAAAAAATATTTAAATATTAGAAAATAAATAAAAAATTTAAAAAAAAAGGAAAACACCCCACCCACCCCTTTGTAAGAATGGATGTTGGAAACGGCAGCATTTCGAAAGCTAAATACTCCCCTTCCTTCTGTCTTTGCTCCTCAAACTTTTATAAAGAAGCCTTCCTTAACGACTTACATTTCTTTCTTCTCCTAGTTTGGATGGAAACCCTTCCGAGACAATAGAAAAAAGCACTACTTCTAAGAAGTCCAGTAAGAAGTTAATTTTGTAAAAATTCATCGTTCTCATTTTTATTACTTAATAGTATTATTCTATAAATAATAATTTAATTAGCTTTTTGTCAAGTGAAACTATTGGACAATTCAATTTGATTCTATTTATGTATATTAGTAACATATGTAGATGAGTGAGTACAACGAGATAAAATTATGATTATTTAGTTTTTCAAATTACTACGTATTTTTTTAATAATTATTCTATTTCGTATAACGCATGAATATATAACTAGTTATAATAATAGCAATTAGTAATTTCCAAAGTCATGGAGGAATAATGGCGCTGTAATCAGGAAGAAATTAAATAAGAATAGACGAAAGAGGATTGGCAGATTGTACCTTTGCAAGGCCAAAATTTGCCAGTTTGACTGATCCCCTCTTACAACACCTGATATCTCTGTGAGAGGAGGAGGAAATATGAGAACTGAGTAACTTTTCTGAAATTAACAAATGGCAAATATTTTGCCATATCAAGAGCCTATTCGTTTTAGATTATTTGCCTGAATAATCATTTCCAAGGACCCGATTTAAACACATGACAGTTTTGCGGCCAATTTCTGAAGGCTTCCCACGCAAGCATCTAAAGCTTTTGGCTGAATTGATCATTATACCCTCGTCTGTTACCAGAATTGATCATTATATCCCTCGCAACCTGTTTGATTCAATTTATGATAGTTGATTTATAAAGAGAAATTATAAAGAAGTGAAATGAGTGGTGTAGATTTAATAGAAGCTTGAAATTTATGGTTATAAATATTAAATCAGTAGTCAAATCAGTGGTTGGTGAGATTATAATGTATTTTGATAAAGAGGATCAATTAGGAGAGCAAAATAGCAACGGCATGGATGATATTTTAACTACATTTTCAAATAATATTATTTTAGCAACATACTAGCCCCATATCAACAGCAATCCTCACTTTCAAAAATCATTAGTTATTTTTTTTTTTTTTCTAAAAGTATCCATTCGGAAGATGCTCCAACTATAGTAACATCCAGAAAAATGTTTTGAATGTCCATAGATGTTTATTCGAAGTTAGCATAGATCACGCAACACCAAAAATAGAGTACACAAGGTTAGACAAGCTATTCAATTTGGTTAAAACTCAAATGAGCGCACAGATTTCAAGATTGGTCTGTTCCAACTAGCCACCATCTTTCAGAGTGTGTTAAAAAATAAATCTCACGTCAACTAAATATTATTAACCAATATATAAGCGCTTGAGTTATGGTGTGTTAAGGGATAAATTCCACATCGATTAAATATCAAAATATAAAACAATATATACGCGTTTGGGTGGGGTAAATTCCACATCAATTAAATAGAAAAATATAAAACAATTTATAAGCGTTTTGGTTACTTCTCTCGACAGGTTGACCTTTAAATATGCAACCCCAAGTCTTAATAGCACTTACTCAGAAATTCCCCTATACACAGATCCAAATGACCCACGACCCATGAGCACACTCTTTTGCCAACCTTTCATGCTTCTGAATCTCCGATTGGGCCAATACCTATAAATGAAGAGGATTCTGACACTTCACAATTGTGCAGAAAAAAATACAC
>CAVNYN010219029.1:0-19189 GCA_963692815.1 Nyctanthes arbor-tristis
TGAAATAAAGTCAATGCATTCAACATCTGTATACGACAAAAATTATACCTCAATGTCAAGCTGTGGCTGCGGATCGACTGAGTGATGGCTACTACGAGTCGGTGGTCTCCCAGAAGGACTCGCGTCGTAGGTATTTCCATGCCATGAAATTGCGCACGTATTTCCATTTCATAGTGCAGGAAGACAAAGGCCATCTGCCACTATATCAGCTCGAACTGAGCCTGCATCTGTGCTGCGGTCTGTCTCCTCACCCGATCTATGCTGGCATCCACCTCTGATGTGATCACCTTTCTAAGATCATCCAGTGACATGACCCCATTCGGTCTACTCCAAGGCTCGTCTACTCGTCCATATACGTTCTTCAAAGTGACGTATCCACCATAGCCTCTCACCCGACCAGGGAGATCGGAAGAGCGCTGCCGTTAATATATCCTGGTGTCGTGTGGGATAAAATTCCCTTGGCTGATGCCCTTCTGCATTTCTTTCTGTTTCCAAAATTTAAAATAAATATAAGTCATGTGAATAAAGAGCAAGTAATTGAGTAAAGTAAAAATTCCTCATTAATGTATACTTACGATTTTCTCAAGATCGGTCTTGTTTTCTCATTCGGTATGTAATAAGTCCCATCTGGACCATTGACGGTCCTTGCCCAAGCCCAATCTAGAGCGTGATCCTCAATCTAAAAGGTTGACCTAACTGACCTACAAGAGGAAGACGAAGACAGGGGGTCTGCAGCTGCCAACTCTGCCCTCTTACGAGCATAACCAACTGAGACTAAATGATGAGGATGCACATTCAATGCTTCTCACATTCAACGACATTAACAATTTTAACCCTCTCACAAATATCTTTTTTGGTTAACGACAAATGGGCGACTCGAGTCTCAGTTCGTCCATTGAAAGCCTTTTTCTTCCTTCTATACGAGTGGTTAGGTGGGAAAAAGATCCGATAACTCATGAATACATTTTTCTTGTAGTTGTTCAACTATAGATCAATCATCTCATCTTCGCAAACGGGACATGCTTTGGTGCCTTTGGTAGTATAACCTGACAAGTTACTGTATGATGGAAAGTCATTTATGGTACAAAAAATCATAGCAGGTAGTGTGAAATGCACCCGGCTATATGCATCGAACACCGACGCACCTTCATTCCTCAACAACCTCAAATTATCAATGAGTGGCGCGAGGTGAACATCTATGTCATTTCCCAGCTGTTTAGGCCCCGAAATCAACGACGACAACATTATGTACTTCCACTTCATACACAATCAAGGCAGAAGATTGTAACACAGCAATAGAACCGGCCAAGTGCTATGTCGACTACTCATATTATCATGGGGGTTCACTCCATCAATACATAGTTCAAGCCAAAGATTCCTATCTTTACCACCGAATTCAAGAAACATCCTGTTTATATTCCTCCACTAGGGAGAATCGGCCGGGTGTCTAAACTTTCTGCCTTCTTTCTTTCCATCAGCATACCACCACAGTTTCTTCGTATTCACAAACAAGCATTTGAATCTAGGTGTTACAGACAGATACTATAACACCTTTACCGCAGGGCCTTTTTTATCCGCATTTTATAGTGGCTATCCTTTCTATTGTACCGTGACGCCCCACAATTCGGGCACACATGCAAGTCCTTGTACTCATATTGGTACAAGACAAAATCATTTGGACATGCGTATATCTGATCAATCTCCATACCTAACGGGCACAACAATTTCTTTGCCCCATAGGTCGAGCTAGAAAGCTTGTTATCCTCCAGAAGCATGTATTTTAAAGTGCCAATAACCCTGTGAAACTCACATCACTCCACCCATTATTTGCTTTCAAATTATACAATTTAAATATAGTAGACAATTTTGTAAACTTATTACATCCCAAAAACAAAGGCCTCTCAGAATCGAGGAACAAACCTTCGAAAATGTGCGGAGTCTCAGCAAAATCATCTTGTGTATCACGTAACATTTCATCAATCCGGTCATTTTGGACATCATCATTATCTTCTCTAGCCACATTAATCACATCACTATTGTTTACCGTGTTCTCCTCGTGAGCACCCTCATTGTCACCAGTGCTCGTCCTAGTAAGTAAATCCTCACTATGTCAAAACCACTGTGTATAATCTTCGTCAAAACCACACATAATCAAATGATGCTTCACTTCCATATAACTGCGATACTTTTGCAGATTCTTACAATCGCGGCAGGGATATACTATCAATACTTTCCATTTCCTTTTTCTATTATCCTCGACAAATTTTATAAATTCTTCAACCCCTTTCAAATATTCTAGTGTAGTATGCCTCCCATACATCCAATCTGATCCATTTATATCTCACGACCTATAGAGAGGGCCAAAACAAGGGTTAATTATTGTGAACGGGTAATTCGTATTACATTATTTGATTTCCGTGATTCATTTGTTTACTCATACTTACTAGTTACATACGTATTTTCATCACAAAACCAATGAAATAAAATTTTACATTATTTGATTTCCATAATTTATTTGTAAATGAATAATGTTTGTTATATACATATTCATTAATTTGTATTACGAATTTAATGAAAGAATTTTTCATTATTTGATTTTCTTAGGTTAGTTGTTTTCTTAATTATATGTTTATTTACATAACAAACCAAATCAAAGAATGTTTATGTGAGTTGATTTTCTTAATTCATTTCTCTATCAACACTACTTTAGCCAATGAATGACTTTCATATTCAAATTTCTATGAAGCCTTTTATCAAACATGTGGTGTTCAACATTTCCAACTTCTATAAAAATCCTACAACTTCATAAATCTAACAAAATCTTGTTTACCCATACAAATGTATGTATATTTATAACAAACAATACCCAAGAAATTACATGTATCCACTAAAATCAACAACGTTCATATTTATCCAACATACACAAACCTAGAATTATAATTCTCAAAATGTAGTTAAACAAAATCTATCATACTTACAAACTAATCAAGAAATACAATGGATAGTTGTTACTTTAAGAATAATTTGAAGAAATGGAGAAAAATCTTTCCAAAAACTGAGAAGAAATGGAGCAAAAGCCGTTCAAACCGCAGTTGCTCGCTGTCGTCTGCCGCCCGTCAGTCGAAGTGTTTGCAACGTGGGTTTTCATCGCGTTCAAAATGGCTGAGGAAATATGGGTGTAAGTTGCATTTGAAATGGCTGAGAATTGAAAATGGGAGTAAGACAGCTGGGTTCGAATTGAAAGAAAATGGGATCTGAGTTCTATGATTAAAATGAAAAGCAAAAAGGCGTCAGTTCCTAGGTGGAACCGATGCCTATTCTAAACATGCCTTTAGGCTACGGCTCCTACATGGAGCCGACGCCTGTACTTGTTCAATTATTTTCCAAATTGCCACCGCGTTTTGTTTAGGCATCATTTTTTCTAACAACCGACGTTTATTGCCATTTTTTCTCTAATTCTATAGTAGTGTTTTTATTTTTTTAATATGTAGAGTAGATAATCGAGTGAGTTGAAAAAGAAGGTGCTGAACAAAAATACATCAAGAAATATAAAATGGATAAAAAACAAATTACACACAAGGCTGAGGCTCAAACTCTATCACAAGGAAGCGCTAAAATGAACAATCCTAACACAAACACTCACAAGGAGTGGGATAACTAACTAAGTCTACATCACTAAGGTTTAATTTCTCTTTTCCTCTATTTCAATTGTTGGCACCTATCAATACGCACAAGACAAAGTCTTGTGACTTATATAAAGTTAAGGCAACAATCACAATGAGCCAAACAATCCACATGGGTCAAAGAGTAACAAGGCCACAAAAAGCCAATAGCTTGAATTTGGACTCGGAACACAAATGGGTGTTTCTCCAATTTTAGACTCATTCTCATAGTGGTTGATTCAATCCTTGGCTACGGGCCTATGAAAGTGAGTTTGATGATCATCTATCGAGATTATTGTTGGATATCAAATCCCAACAAAAGGCATAAGTGCCTTTTGGAAGCAAAACTGTGAATCAACGGATAGTATTATAAACTTTTTTGTTTGTAACACCCAAAAATTTCATTTTAATTAAAATTAATTTTCAATAGTCGGTTGGGATTTTTCGAATTTTTAGGAATAAAATACAGTATTGTATTTGTTTTTTTGTAATAAAAATAAAAGATAATTATTTATTTTTAAGATAACGATTATCCATTAAAGATAATTACAAAATTTACCCAAGGGTGAAAGTGTAATTAAATAAAAGTTTAATTGCGGTCAAGCCATCAGTTAAACCTATAAATAGACGTGCATTTTTGAGAAATCGTATGCACACATTTTCAAGGAAATGCAGGTATTTTCTGTACTTTTTTTTTACTGAGGGCCGACCCCCTTTCTTTAAGCTGGCCACCCATTTTTAGAAAGAGGTGACCAACCCCCTAAAAGGGGAGCTAGACGAACAAGGTAAATATAATAACTCCACATACAGTACAAAGCTTGATTTGTTGAGTATATGTTTCATAGCGATGTGTCATTGATATGCATGTTTATTCTTGTACACTAGTAGATTGATATTATTATACTGTATATAAAGTGTTGCACGCCATGTATGCATTCATTGAGTATGTATGTAAATGTTGATGACTAGCATACGTGAGGAGTATGTTATGATGTTATCAGCCACCAGAAGGTGGTAAGTTGAGTGTTGGTAATGTAATGGATGATTGCGTGAGGTCCCCATATAATGCTCCACCTATGTGGCCGTCTAGGTAGATATACCAGTTGGCTAAGTATACCCCTTCTAAGTGTTGGGGGCTTGACGGCTGACTGTCTGGGTACATATACTGGAGGCAGTGTTGGGGGCCCCGTAGCTCGATAGATTGGGTATATATACTGGACGCAATATTGGAGACCCAGTCATCATATATTGATATGGTCAGGCCTTGTCTATTGATATTGGTAAGTCCTTTGCGACGGTCAAGGCACGGTAAGTCTTTGGAAATAAGGCATGAGTATGATATATATTGATAGGCCATATTTGTGATGAGCTCATGCGGTGTTTTACACCAGGGGCGAGGGCCCTGTATGCTTGGTTGTGTGTGGGAGCATCACTTCATTCATTAGATATCATCAATATGCCATGCATGTTATTATGTTTACTGAGTTTTTATGACCCGCGTAGTTTCTTTGTAATGTAAATTTTTATACCAACAACGTGGAGCATTGGAAGTTCAAGGATGGTGTGACTGACATACGCTGCGCCTTACTGATTTTATCGGGGTAAATCATTCTACTCCACTGTACCAAATAAAATATTATATTTTAGAGGAGCGGGGCGTTACATTGTTAGTCTACGAGTATATATGTAAGGTTTCTGCAATTATATTTAAGAGAATGTTCGCTCTATTTTTGATCTCAACCGATTAACGAGCCTCTCTGTAATTTTATAGTGCATTCTAATTTTCATGGCCCATGTGGAAACTTGAATAGGAAATCCCCTTGCATGGCTGGTGGTTATTGTACCAAGCATTATCCAAAGAATTTTACTGAGCATACTACTGTTGATGAAGAGGAGATACCCAGTGTATCATTGGAGAGACAATGGGAGGACAGTTAGTAAGAATGGAGTTGAACTCGACAATCGGTATGTAGTGCCGCATAATTGTGCATTGTTATTAAGATATAGTGCTCATATCAATATTGAATGGTGTAACCAGTCCAGGGCAATCAGATATCTTTTCAAGTACATGAATAAGGGCCACGATAGCATTACTACAACTTTTTGCAAAACTGATAACTCTGCAAATGGAAATGCAGGTGAGGATAGAGATGAAATAAATATGCACTATGCACTACAAGAAACAGGAGCTATAGCGGCGATATTTTGCGGCGACATCAGATGTCGTTGCTATAACGTTGGCTACAGCGGCGATTTTAAGTCGCCACAGTAGTCATCACCCTATACCGGCGATATCATAATTTTGTCACTGTAGGATGTATCTACAGAGATGATAAGTGATGTCGCTGCTGTATATTGGTATCTATAGAGGCGACATGTAAAAGTCATCGCTATATTACTTGATCTAAAACGACTACCCATAAATATCGTCTTTATATGATTGGCGGGAAAATTTCCTGTCTTTGTTCTTGTATTTAGCAACAGAAAATCGTTGTTATAGGGAAGATATTCATCACTATAGTTATAATAATCTATATAATATATATATATTATAAAAGCAAGATAATAACCAAAAGTCAAGCTAGTCCTGTTGGTGAAGTACCATGTCTTTGTATTCAAGGAGCTGGGTTTGACTCCTCACATGGGTAAATAATATTTAATTAAATATCGATGAAAAAAGACCGGGCTATGGCGCTAGGCTGGGTGGGTGGTGCGGGGTGGGGCGGAGGGTCAGGTCGGGCTAAATAGTGGCGGGTAGGGTTAAATTTTTTTTTAATATCGAAATCCATCGATCATATAGCCGCGACTGTGTTGCCTCTATTCAGTGGCTCCTAGATTGCGACGACACGAGTCGCCACTATAGATCTACTACCATGAGTTTTTAACCGTGACATTTGCAAGCAACTTTGTCGCTGCTATCACACATTTACGGCGACATATACACATTTTACGATGACGCGAATCGCGGCTATTGGGCTTATTCCTTGTAGTGAGGACTGTCGTTATATTTTATCATGTGAAGTAGTTTGGAGAATATTTGGTTTTGAGATTCAGTACAAAGATCCATTGTTGAACGGCTGAGCTTTCACCTTCCTAATGAACAGAATGTATTATATGATGAACATGAGTCAATTCAGTCAGTAGTAGACCATCCTTTGGTGTATGAGAGCATGTTTATAGCTTTACTGAAAGCCAATGCCATGTATCCGGAAGCCAGATAGCTTACATATGCTGAATTCCCTTCAAGGTTTGTTTGGCAGCAAAAGACTAGAGAACGTACGCCTCGAAAGCAAGTTACCTCAGTTGGTAAGGTATTTTTTTCTTCACCTAGGTGCAAGTGAAAAGTATTATTTAAGAACACTTCTCGGAGTTGTTCGTGGCCCTACCAGCTATGATGATTTGAAAATGTTTGAAGGAGATCGGAATGATACATTTCGTGATGCTTGCTGTGCTTGGGGTCTACTTAAGGATGACAAGGGGTATGTGGATGCTATAGTATAGGCAAGCCAGTGGGGGTCTACACATTCTCTACGATGTTTATTCGCAACGTTATTGTTATTTGACTGTATGTCGAGACCTGAATTTGTTTGGGAGAAATGTTGGGAATACCTTTTGGACGACGCTCTCCACAATTAGTGAAATACTTTGCGTGACCATGGTATTAGTTTATTAGTTAGTGCGTGATAATTTTATTTGTGTTTTTCATTTCTATTAATTTGGAAATGCATATCATGTCCTTTATATTTAAATTAAATGATTATTTTCTTATAACTGCAGATATCCATTTGAGTGCAAATGATATATAAAACTATGCTTTGGTTGCAATTGAAAAATTGCTCCGCAAAAGAGGAAAAGGTCTGCGGGATTATCCTCCAATGCCATTTCCTAAGGCTGGCTACATTGAATGTGCTGATAATAGTTTAATACATGATGAATTGCGATATGATCGTATTGTCTTTGTTGAGGAGCACCATCAACTGGTAAGCAATTTAACAGATGAACAGTTAAATGCCTATAAAATTGTCATGGATGCTGTTGACTCTGATGAGGGAGGTGTCTTCTTTCTCTATAGATATGATGGTACTGGAAAGACATATGTGTGGAAGACATTATCAACTGCCTTGAGGTCAAAGGGTGAGATTGTTCTCAACGTCGTATCGAGTGGTATTGCTTATTTGCTTCTTCCTGGAAGAAGAACAGCACACTCAAGGTTTGCAATCCATTTGAATCCAACTAAAGAGTCTACTTGCAATATTAAGCCTGGTAATCCATTGGCTAAGTTGATAGAGAAGGAAAAACTTATCATTTGGGATGAGGAGATCGGAAGAGCATCGGACTGTAGCGAAACACTCAATAGAACATTACAGGATATTTTGTGGATAAAGAATCCTTTGAGTCATCAGCAACCTTTTGGTGGAAAGACAATTGTTTTTGGGGGAAGATTTCCATCAAATATTACCTGTTATACCTAAGGGCAATAGGCAAGAATACAAGCAACTATAAATTCATCAGAGTTGTGGCACAATTGTAAAGTATTGAGATTGACGAAAACCACAAGGCTTTAGACTCCAGGTGTAGTTCCAAATATAGATGAGTTGCCACATATCCTGATTTTTTGGTTAATGGAATTGATCCAAAGTATTTGCAAAAAAGGCCAATTGTTGCTTCGACCTTAGATGTGGTTGATTTGATCAATGACTATATGGTTAATCAGAACAATTCAGAGGTGCGGTCGTACTTGAGTTCTGATTCAATATGTGCATCTAAATCTGACGGTTACCATTTCCAAGAGAGACTCACACGACGGAGTTTCTTAACAACATTAGATGTTCTGGGTTACCTGCTCATGATATGAGGTTAAAGGTGGGAGTTCCCGTGATGCTGTTACAGAATCTGGATCCATCAGCTGGGTTGTGTAATGTACACAACTTTTGATAACAAGACTTGGATCACACGTTGTTGAAGCTAAGATATTGTTAGGGGCATTTGCTGGACTCCAACACTTCATACCTATCATGAGTTTAACTCCTTCTGACCCGGTTTTTCCATTTAAATTTCAAAGGAGACAGTTTCCATTGATGACATCTTACGCCATGACTATCAACAAGAGCCAAGGCCAATCTCTCTCAACTGTTAGCCTTATTCTAAAAAAGTCAATGTTTACACATGGGCAATTCAACGTTGTTGTGTCTAGGGTTACGAGTCGTGCAGGTTTAAAGATCTTGATATGTGACAAAGATGGACGGCGCAACAATTCTACTGTTAACGTGGTTTATAGGGAAGTGTTCAATAATCTTTGTTAGGTCAGTTTCTTTTTCATATCATTATATAGAATGCAGTTATTCATATGACACGATTTACATTAACGGTTAATTTATTTTCATTTTTCCTAGTATTTGCAAATCATTTTTCCTTTTGAATAAAACTTGAATTTCTTACAACTTTATCTCAAGTCATGGATTTGTTGTCTTTGCACATATGGATTAAATTCATAGGAGGCAACATTTTGGTACGTTTCATTTTATATTCTCTTCTTTTTTTTCCCTACATGGCGTTTATGTATGGTAGAGTTGTATTATATACTAGGATCATAATATTCCTTCTATGTGGTTTTTTATGTTGAATGTGTTTTGGTTAAATTATAAGTTACTCCTCATGTGTTTCTGGATTGTTATTTAGTTTCCAATAATACTTTTTCCTTCTATAACTTGGACTATAAGTCTTCTGTAAGTTTTTTCTCTCTTTCTTGTGATATGTTCGATTACATTATTACATTTCATACTTTAGCCACAACTTTTATTTAGGATTAAATATTTGAGTTGTGGTCCTATTGAAAATTATGCCAGCTTTATTCCTACATTTGGAATGCTAAAAGCATTTTTTTTTTCATTTAATAGTGGTAATTACTATATAGCCATGTTGTGCATGTAAAAAGTGATTATAGTCATTTTTGTTCATCTTTATGTTCAGTTGAGCTAATAAAGTGCACTCAGTTCATTCTATAAGTCGTCTTGGTGTTATATTTTGCTAGAAGTACCTGTTACAGTGGATATTGTAAGGTACTAAATATTTTGGATAATTTTCATATGTTTGTAGCATTTATAAATATATGACTTGTGTGGTTGTGTTTATTCCAAATTATTGCTTGATTTTTTATATTTATCCAGTTGTGCAGACTCTCATATGCTGAGTCAGTACTTATCTTGATATGCTCTATATGGTTTTCATTTAGATGTTCTTCATTTACTATTCCAACTCTTTTGATATATTCCTCAATATTTATTTGCATTTGACTAGATATTGTCGTCATAGTTTAATTGTTTGTCGGTGAATGATATATATTGAGGTAAATTATTCATATAGTTCTATGAATGTTTATGACTTGAGGATGAGTGTTTGTTGCTTTATTCCTCTTACCTCTTATATTCATTTATCATTTAATATATAAATTCTTTATTCTACAGATATACGGTATTTATTTACAGCAATGTCTCTTTCCTTTATATTTTTTTATCACCACTGAAATCAAAATAAAGAATGCTTGCCCGGTGTTTTGATCTTATATTTTATGTGGAGAATAGTATAGTATTCTTTGATTATTTTTTAAATGAAATTATATATTTTAAGGATGCCCTTCCTCTTACTTCTACGAAGGAATGTATGCGTCATTACTTGTGTTACCTCATTTGGAATTACGGTTTACCGTGCTAAATATATTTTTATTATCTTCTTTGTGACATTAATAAAATGTTATATTCAACTTTATCTCAAAATTTTGCACAGCTTGGTTTGTATTCTATAGTTTATACAAATATTACAACCTTTTTTAAAGGTACTTTTTTAAATTTTTCACGAATTACTTGCATGCTTCACTCCTTACATTTGGATGTAACTTTCTTTTAACCGTACTTTACCCGTGCAACGCACGGGTGTTAAACTAGTTATATTTAAGAGAATGTTCTCGCTATTTTTGTTAACACACAATTAATGAGTCTCTCTGCAATTTTATGGTGCATTCTAATTTTCATGTTCTTTCAAGATTTTTGTTACAATTTCGTGGTCTGTCGATATTTCTTCCCGATAATTGATTTTGGATGTGTTTATTTATTTATTTATTTGTTTGAAGGGAAATCGGATATGTTTATTGAAGAAAATTAAAAAAAATAGAATATGTTAATTATTATGGGCATTTCCGGTTGTGACTCTTGTAGAAAATTCCATTTCTTTCCAGCATATATATGAACCACCATTATTGTTTCTTTTCTTTTACGAGTTCATGATTCAGCATTTATGAAACAAACATTAACGGTCAAGAAATTACCCCAAAAATAAAATAAAAATTAGGGAGAAAAGCTTTGTCTCAATGACAAAAATATATGCTTTTTTGGCACATAGCTCAAAGTTCAGAACGGTGCTACCTAGACTGCCAAAACACATTGATGATGTGTAGGACTCGATGGATACATAGACAATGAAGTGTAGCGATAACGACAGTTAAGGCATGAAAGAGTAGGCTGAAGCGACCATAGCAAAGCTATTAATAAACGAACTATAACTCCCTAATTCTGAGAGAAATTTGTATATGTAAATAGTGAAGGCCCAGAGGAAAGAAGGCTAAGCCCGCACGGTTTACTCTTGGGTTTCCACTTAAAATGCCTAATAACAGTTGGAGTGGATGTCTTAATTTATAAAATTGGGCACTTTGGAATAATACCATAAAATTGAACCAGGATTAGAAATATACGTCCAAAATGGGACGTTGATAACCTCGCGCATTTTTACGGAAAAAAAGCAACTCAAATTGTTTGTCGCCAGGCAAGGGTCCATATTTTCATTTATTATTATTATTATTATTAACTAGATATCCACTCATACGTTATACAGGTAAAGTTCTAAAGGAATTTCATATATAAGATATCATATAATTGTGTTTGTCAGGTTTAATGTAATAAAGAAACTAAAAAACACAACATGCAATGAATTAATGTGCATCTTACGTTTGGAAGTACCATGCAATCAATTCTTTATTTTGATGACATAATTTTAAATTCTTGTTATTAGTCCATCGCTATCTCGTTGAACTAATAATTTTTTTATTAATTCTTATTTTTTATTTGCTTTAAAGACATAAAATATGATAGCATAATAATATATTAGTTTCACACCCGTACATTTACAGACATACTATGCTTCACACCCGTGCATTTTCACGGACATATTACAGTGATAAAGTAAAATACAATAGAGTAGGAGAACATAAAATCATGAGATATATCTAACCAAAATGTAATACGTGGACAGAATCCCAAAATAAAAATATTAAATTAAATGAGTAAAAGGAAAAATATAATAATAAGGTAAAATATAATAATAATATTGAAATCCAGATTGATATATTATCTATTTTTATGTAATTCAGACCCATTAGACAAATGTGAGATATATCTAAGCAAAATGTAATATGTAGCTAGAATCTCAAAATAAAAATATTAAATTAAATGATTAAAATGGAAAATATAACAAGAAGGAAAAGTATAATAATTGAACCAATAATTTTTTATTAATTCTTATTTTTTATTTCCTTTAAAGACAATAAAATCCGATAACATAATCTATATTAGTTTCACACTATGCTTCACACTCGTGCATTTCACGGACATTCTATGCTTCACACTCGTGCATTTCACGGACATACTATGCCTCACACTCGTGCATTTCATGGACATATTAGGCTGACAAAATAAAATACAATGGAGTAGGGGATATAAAATGATGAAATTATACAATAGAACAAAGTAAAATTGAAATCTATTAAGCAAATATGAAATATATCTAACCAAAATGTAATATGTAGATAGAGTTTCAAACTAAAAATATTAATAAATTAAATGATTAAAAGGAAAAGTATAATAATAAAGAAAATATAATAATAATAATAATAATAATATTGAAATCAAGAGTGATATATTATCTATTTTCATGTAATTGAAACCTACTAGGCAAATGTGAGATATATCTAACCAAAATATAATATGTAAATAGAGTTTCAAAATAAAAATATTAAATTAAATGATTAAAAAGAAAAATATAACAATAAGGAAAAGTACAATAATTGAACTAATAATTTTTTTATTAATTCTTATTTTTTATTTCCTTTAATAAAGACAATAAAACCCGATAGCATAACCTATATTAGTTTCACACCCGTGATTTACAAACTACTATGCTTCACACCCTTGCGTTTCATGGATATATTGTGTTGAGAAAGTAAAATACAATATAGTAAGAGAACATAAAATCATGAAATTATACAATCAGATAGAGTAAAATTGAAATCTATTAGGCAAATATGAGATATATCTAATCAAAATGTAATATGCAGATAGAGTTTCAAAGTAAAAATATTAAATTAATATATAGATAGAGCGTTAAAATAAAAATATTAAATTAAATGATTAAAAGGAAAAGTATAACAACAAGGAAAAGTATAATAATAGAATAATGACGTCAGCAAATTATTTTTTAAAGAAGCCAGACAATGAGTGGGAAAATTATTTTTAATTGTACCCTACAATCAATTGAGTTAGACAAACCCTACTTATATATATATATATATACATATATATATTACCCTCTATTTTTTTTTTTTTTTGCTATGTGATCATATATGTGACTATTAACTTTATGTGTAGAAATAAAAAAAAAAACCACATAAATAAGTCATGCTTCATTAAAAAATCACATGTATAAAAATTACATTTTCTTTTAATTTTTAATTAAAAAGTTACATATAGTGACATCACTATAGATGTCACATTGATCGTTATATTTCAATAAAAAATTCACAAATGTAAAGTCGCATATGTCACTTAATATTATAATAATTATTATTCACCCGTCATTTTTTTATATGCAACTTTTTCATTTCACTATTTGATTTTTCTATTTTATGTGTAAGCTATAAATTAAATATGATTTAATTAATAGTCAAATATTTAGAAGTTAAAAAATTTTCATTTAAATTCACATATAGGTCATTTTAAAAAAGTCACATACATGAAAAAATCACATATAAAAATTAAAAAGTCACATTTAAGTTGTTTTGAAAAGTCACGTATAAGAAAAATGTCACATATAAAAATAAAATGTCACATTTATGTGTGTTTTTAATTAAAAAATTGTAACTTTTAATGTGACGTCCCGCTTTGCTATTTTCAAGTTCAACCTTTACCCGTCAAAGTTAAAGGTGTAATGATTAGGGCAATGTCAAATTTGGACTAAGATGTATTAATTTAACTTTTGGGTTACTATTTAAGTAATTAAATAAGTTTGGGTTACATGGAATTATATTACAAGTTGGGTAGTTAAATAAAGTAAAGTATGAAGTTAGGCATCAAAATGAAGCCAGTAAGAAGTTGAAGGACTTTGGGTGCACATTTTCCTAAATATCTATAAAATTCTCCTGATTTGGACCATTTCTCATACAAACACACGGAGAGAGCCGAGAAACGAGAGAGTTCAAGAGAGAGAGGTCGCGGAAGAAGAGAAATCGAGCCAAAAAAAAAGGAGGGAGAGGAAATAGGAGCTAGCCACGAGATTTTTGGAAGTGGGCTCTTAATCAATTTGGGTTTTCGACTTTGGTTTGATTTCAAGAAGTAAGTGGAGTTTAATTTTACATTATGCTTAATCAAGTTTGATATATATATATATATATATATGGTTTCATGTGATGATTTTAAAGGGGATAATAACTAGTTTGTTAACATAAACTACATGTATTTGAATTTCTTGAGATATATGAACGATACGAGATTCTAAAGTTTGAAGTTATTGGTTTTAACTTAAGAAGTGTCTTAGCTCTCTATAAGTCTAAATAGTGTGAAATTATTCTTAGACATGAAATTGACATTATATGAAGACTATAAGAGAATTATGTAAAGTTAGTCTATGAAATCATAGTTTTAAAAGGAAAATTAAAGTTGAAAATTTTAAATGAAGTGTTATTGGGACTTTAAGATGAAAATTCTCATGAAATAGAGTATTGATTTATAACCTTGGTATTCATGGATTAAACTGATATGGAATGGTGATTTGGATTTAGAATGGAATGCTATGAGGTTAATGTGATTTTATAGAATCAAGTATGCAAATATGGATTAAATAAAGGGGGAAATAATGAGTGGGTGGATATAAGTTAAAGCTAAGAGCATAAATTTGTTAAGGTTGATGGAATTTTTATGAACATGCACATTAGGTTGTAATTTTATTTACTACACATTTTAGTGGCATTAAATCGTTATTTGGTTATGAAGTTGAGGTTCATGAAGTTAGTACAAGGAGTTATTACTTGGTTAGTATAGAGATGAAATTTTATATGGGGAAAATAAGTTGAAACATTATATATAAGTTGGTGTTACGATTTTATGGAATAATATCATGGTAATAGAGGAATTTGGTGAAGTCGGGAATAAATGCAAGTAATGGACAACGACATATTTAATTGGAAAGTGAATGAATCTTAGGAAATTTAATGAAATAGAGAATTTGTAATGCCAAGGAAGTTTCGTGTTTTAGTTTAAGTAGAGAATTGAGTTATATGTGAATTGTGAAATAGAATTTTTATATAATGTTACAGGAAATGATAAAGATTAAAAGGAAATGAAACACGAATGGATCTATGTTACTACTTATTCGGTGAGTGAAGCCTTTCCTCTTCTTTTCTTTTTAAATGAAATATACTATGCTTTGATTTCACTGAAACTTGTAATGTTTTATGATAAATGTACTTCTATAAAATTTCAAAAGTTGGTATTTCTTAGAAAAGCTCATACGGATTTTTATATGAAATGACGCTTCATGATTTTTAGACAAATGTTTGAGTTGAAATGTTATTTATGATGTATGAAAACCTCCAAATTTGTGTCCAATGTTGTGAATATGCCGCCTACGTGCAAAATGTGATTTATGATGTATGAAAACCTCCAAATTTGTATCAAATGTTGTGAATATGCCGCCTACGTACGAAGCGACCTATGGTTCAAGCTGTTAGTACAATATGCCTCTTACGGGCGAAGAGGCTTATGGCTTAAGCTGTTAATACGATATGCCGCCCAGACGAAGGGGCCTAATGTGCTAGCTATGGCTCAAGCTGGTTGTTGTACCGCCTTGGGTGAAGGGGTCATAAGGTACCTATGGCCCAAGTTGGCGTCTACACGCGTATGACATAATATGAATATGGTTACATGATGACATGAGATTATAGATACCCTTTGGGGCGAATTTTATGATGACTATTAAATGAAATGATACTCATGATGTTTTCTAACATGTAATAATTTTATCAATATTGATGTTAAGATTAAATTATATTGAAAATTATGAAATCCAGAATTTTGCTTGTACATTTTATTGGTGACTTTGCAAAAGTTATATTTGACTCTCCAAAAGCATGTTATTTATAAAACTCCACTCACTGGGCTAGTTAGTTCATATGTTTTCCTAAATAATTTTCTTTCCAGGTAGCAATTGAAGTTTGGGCAATGCATTATGGTCGAGCCTATTATTTCAAGAATTCGAGCCACCACATAGAAATTGTTATTGGGTTGTTATTATTATGAACTATAGGCTTTGATATGGTTAACTTACTAGTATGTATTGAGTGTTCTTGTGTGAATTATATTCGGTTTAGTATATTTCTTCATTTATGAGGTGGTACTACTTATAATGAGAAATTATATGTTAATGTGTTGGTGTTGGGAGTTTATAAAGGTTGATTTTTTTTTAATTAAATTAGAGGAGATATTGCCAAAATTTTTCTAGAATAATTAGAATGTTCACGAGCCTTAACGGTAAATTCTAACTTGTAGTTGGAATTTACCATCGACGCACGTCACACCTCAAGCAGATTAGAGCTACATGGAGTGGGGCGTATCCTTTGAAAAGTCACGTATAAGAAGAATGTCACACATAGAAATAAAAGTCACATTTTAAAGGCTACATTAATGTGACTTTTTAATTAAAAAATTGTGACTTTTAAAAGGTCATGTGCAGAAAAAATGCCACATATAAAAGTAATTAGAAGTTTCAAATAGAAATAAACAGCCACATTTATGTGACCTTTTAATTAAGAAGTTGTGACTTTTAAACAGTTTTATGTAGGAAAATTTTCACACGTGGAAGTAATTAGAAAGTCACACATAAAAGTAAGAAGTTACATTTATGTGACTTTTTAAAAGAGATCGGAAGAGCACACGTCCACGTATAAGAAGAATGTCACACATAGAAATAAAAAGACAAATTTTAAAAGGTACGTTTATGTGACTTTTTAATTAAAAATTTGTGATTTTTTAAAAGTCATGTATAAGAAAAATGTCACATATAGAAGTAATTAAAAAGTTACACACAGAAATAAAAAATCACATTTTAAAATGTCATATTTATATGCTTTTTTAATTAAAAATTATGACTTTTAAAAAGTCATATATGGGAAAGTAATTAAAAAGTTATAAATAAAAGTAAAAAGTCACATTTTTATGTGGTTTTTTAATTAAAAAAAGTGACTTTTAAAAAGCCATGTATATTAAGAACGTAACATATAGAAGTAAAAAAGTCACATTAAAAAATGTAAAATATGATTTTTTTTTAAAGTGTGACTTTTTATTTTAATAGTAATGCAAATGTGTATTTTGAAAGTCACAGAAACAAAATGAATATAATAGCCAAACAAGTACTCAGGAAAAAGTAAAGAAAAAAATAGGGAGGGAAAAAAAAAGTTACACGTGGAGAGGAACAAGTCTAGTGCAGGAAAATGTTACATATAATTTTTACTTTTTTTTATATAAAAGTTACAAACCAGATGAATAATCAAAAGCGTGAAGGAATTACTAGTGGAAAAAAAAATTAAAAAAAAAACAAAGATATTACACGTGGCGGAAGAAGAAAAGTGCAAAAATATATCAACAAATGTTCCTAATTCCTATTTGGTGCACGTTTTTTTTTTTTTCCGGGTAATCTTACTGTGCTTAACCAATTAATCACCGTAATAATATTTCGACGTATTTTTCAATTAATTTCCAATTTAACAGTGTTTCTCCTCATTATTCCTAAAAACTATTCTCATTTTCTCTGTCTAAACAATGTGAGATTGAGACTATCATAACACATAATCAATATCATTCACTTAAAACATCACTTAAATATGATGTCAGATGTCTGACGCCTAATTAATCTTATTCATTTAACACCTCACTTAAAATCACACTTGCATAATTCTTCTCTCTAACTAAGAAAGCGCGTGCACTTTTCACTTGTTGATCCAATAATATTTACTAGTACAAATAATGTTATTCTAAATCGAAGTTTAAAAAATATTATTCTCCTATTATCCGTCAATTTTTTTTAATAATTTGAGAAACGTGCAGGAGCCGACCAAGCTTTTACATGTTTACAGCAAGAATTGAAATTTCTCAAAGTATTTATTTGTTCTTACAGACACAAGACAAAGGAAATCATCGTAACACTAGCGATTCGGTATCCAAATGACATATTTTTTTCCTTTTTGAGATATTCTAATAACGCGTATTGTTGAACAACATAATGTGATGTGAATAGGGCTGGGCATCGCCCGACCGGAAACCGACCCGACAAACAGTCGGGTTTCAATATTTGGAACCGAGCTCATCCGACTTGGTTCCAAAACCCGACTCAACAACTCGCGTTGAGTCGGTTCGGTTTGGGCCGGCCTTGTACCGGCCCAAAAATGCTAAGACAGCCTAAATTGAAGAAACGGCCCATTATGCAAAATTAAAAAAAAAAAAAAAAAAATCAGAAAACCGACCCATTATTCATCACTGTGGTACACAGATTAACACTACGTTCATCAAGAATACAACTCAACATTTACACTTCACCGATTGACTACATTCATCATTCATGTACTCATGTCCTCCAAATCTTCAATCAATCAAATCTTCAGTAAACCTGCTGTGTGGTAATCTTAAGCCCGAAAAAAAGGGAAAACGAAGCTTCTTTGGATTTCTGCCGACGATATGGGATGACTTCAATAGCCGGGGGATATGCGGTGGTATCACCAACGTCGGCCGCGGCGGCAGTGCTTAACCGGAGGAAGAACAGCGGCAGCTGTACTCAATGGGCAATGGGAGATTTAGGGTTCATCAATTCACGAGTGATGGTGGGTGGGTCAAGTGGGAGAGAAACGTGAAATGGGATTTGGGAGACTTTTGGTAGATTTGGAAATTAATGTTTTAAAATTTGGGAGATTTTGGGAGATCTGGAGATTTGGGAGATTAACCAACAATATGGAAAGATTGTGTGGTAGTGAGTGGTGGTTAGGGGTGTGCAAAAAAACCGAGACCAGGTGAACCGGATCGAAACCGGACCGAACGGGCCGGTCCCGGTCCGGGCTTTGTGCCAAAAAAGACCGGTCCGGTCTGGTCCGGTCCCAGACCGGTCCGGTCCGGTCCGGTCCCGGTTTTTTTAAAAACTCGGGAAACCCGGTCAAAGCCCGG
>CAVNYN010219033.1:0-22502 GCA_963692815.1 Nyctanthes arbor-tristis
CCCCCCCCCCCCCCCCCCCCCCCCCCCCCCGGCCGAAATCAAATATCATCGCTCAATTTATAAACTACAGTTACACCCATCGTTAACCAAATAAGCTTTAATGAAACTACCATCCCAAATTCCCAATTAAAATTTGCCACTATTTTCCAAATATACAAGCAAGATTGCAGTAATAAAACCATAAAATTACTAATTCGTGGACTTGAACTCTAACATGTTACAAAACAATTTTATGTAATTCAGATTAGCAAAAGGAAAAGACCATCACAAAACATAGAGCCTTTGACTTGAAAACCACTATAATAGTTACAAATGTAGATCAGAGTACATCTCTTTAAACTGAAGCATCTTGTTTCCGCTCATACTTCCTAAAACTTATACCAATTACACAATTCTCTAATAAGCACTTGGAACTAATCTGTAATTACAGCCCATGGGAAATACTCGCAGGCATACTAAAAAGATAGCCAATAACCAATAAACCAGGATTAACAATTTCTGAATATAAATCAACAAAAAAGAAAATTTATGACCACTCACAGAACAAAAAAAGAAACAATTTGAATTTTGAATAAAAAGCACCTCACGAAGCTGACGTGAACGCCGAGGCTCCGATGAACGGCAGAACAATCAATGCACAGGAAGATCCCGTACGTCACCGACGCCCAAGTAGGATTCTTCGCATTACAGTCAAAGCACATCTATAATCAAACACGAACTTTCAAATCCAGATCCAAATAATTGCGTAGATCTGAATCAGATCTCCCCATTCACAAGCAAAATTCACAAAAAATTAAAAATAAAATTATCCAAAAAATAAAAACAAAGCAAACCTTGTTTTCCGACTTAGCTCTGAGCTTGCGAAAAACTGCGTTTTTATCGGTGTAGCTGTCAGAAGCCATGGCTCTATTACTACACCTTCCGGAATTCAAATATCCGAATTTATATATATTTCTATCGATTAAAATCTATGTATATTTATTAACAGGAGATTTTTGCTGCCGAGAGAGAGAGGGGAGGCTCTGCGAGGAAGTTATGAGAAAGAGACCTCCCGACGGAACGCAGAACGAAATCGAAGAGAGACAAAATCGGAGAAGGAGAAATATATATATATGCGAAACGGCTAATTTATTTATTATCAAATATCCAAAATGCCCCTGCGGTGTAAGCGCTTTACCGGTGCTTCACACGCCGTGGCGTCACTACTGTCTTCTGTATTTGCTTGTGTACAATACAACCAAACATTGGCTGTTGTGTAGGTGAAGTTAATCTATCGCCTGATATATGGTACGTTATAACACTATATAGATTATGTGTATGTGCACGCCACATAGTTCATGTAGTGTCATAATATACCATAAATCGAGCACTAGAAAAGGACTCATAGTGCAGGCCTCCTCTTCTTCTTTATAAATAAATAAATATATATATATATATCTATGTATATATATTAATTTAAAGGAGATTGCAAGATTTGACTACATTTATATTGTTATGTGTAAAAATAGACAACTTTATAAAACTGTGCAAAATAACTATTTTAAATTTTTAGGACAAAAATGCCCTTATGAGTCTAAATGTCGAGATTTAGGAGACAATTATGATAGATAACTGTCGAGATATATGAATCAACTGTATAAAATACATATATTTTGGTAAATTTTATTATTGAGAATTATCACGATCAACTATCGAGTCATACAAAATAGCTATATGAAATGCTATATTTACACTTTTTAGTAAATCATAACTGTCAAGGATAAATTAGACATAACAGCTGTAAGGCCAAACAGATAAACTGTATAGAATGTAGACAGGCTATATAGGACATTTTAATAAAAGATTTGCCATTTTTGCACATATATAATATTAAAAAGTGCTATTTTTGAACATACATTTACAAATTTTGCCATTTATGAAATTTCCTTTTTTTTTTTTTTGAGTTATTAGGGGGATATATGGCATATGAAAGGGTAGATGTGATTTGAATATGGAATTTTTCATTTGAAATATGAGCATCGAATCACGGTGGCACTTGTTTTAACCATGTGTAGACTAATTTTTATGGAAGATGCTATTTTTAAGTTGTTACAAAATCTTTTATAAAATAGGTAGATTTTACCATTTTATTCTTATGTATTATTATGTAATTAAAAAATTAAGGATAAATAGATGAATTTATCTTATTTTATAAAAATTTTGGTGAAAATTTCCAACAAATAGCAAGATTCCATTTTTAAGTATATACACACTAATCTTTCTCCCATGCAATGTACAGGAAAAATAATAAGTCAAAAAATTAGATCCCAAAAAAAAACAAAAAAATTTTCTCATTACCTAAAAAAGTCCTCCCAAAATGGTACCAACATTATATGAACTTGTTACAACTTGAAACAATATATCATATGAAAACGTTAAAATAGGAACCTCTTGATCGTTTCCAAATCGTTTGCGGGCTAAAAAGGTTGGAGATAATATAATGGGCTAATGTAAATTACATTACCTCCTCTCTTCTATTTACTTTGTCCATGTTTCCATTTCTGTTTGTCTCATTTGTCATGTTTCTTTATTTGGCATTATTTTTAGGTTCATTTACAATTATATCCCTAAATAAATAGAGGTATTTTACAAAGTTTGCAAATATGCTTTTCCAATACTTTTCTTAATTGTTGTGTAAAAAGTAAAATGGACAAGGTAAATATGATAAGAGGGATTAGTTATTTTATAATGTGACAATTTACATTGCTCATAATCTTATGAACTTTTTACATGAGGAGTTATGAGTACGTGCATTGAACGCCTTATATAGAAGGTGAAATAAATGTTCATATATTTGAAGTAATAATAATATTATAGTGAATGTCTTTGAGAATAATGATCGAACTGTATTAATAGAAAAGAACAAATGATACTGACTATATGAAGACCAACTTTTCTCATAATAGTATGTTGATATCTCTCATACTTGTTAAATGGGGCATGATACATCAAATACACCAAAGAAGAAAGCTAATTATTTAAGATTACATTCCACTAGTTTAACGTAACGTAATGAAAAAAATCAAACATGCATAACGTAATGAGATTATGAAAAAATTTAAATATTTAATGACAAAATCATCAATCACAAGTCATAATAAATCATTTTCAATTTGGTAAACTGCAACATATATATTTGAAATATATAATTTTCATTGGAAAATTTTATTACGAACGCACTTCTTTATACACAATATTTTTTGTCAACATTACACTTTTTTGTTTTTTGCGTATGATTTGACCAACACTTTTGTTGCCTGCATTGAAACTCCATGTGAAAGCACAACATATAGTTTTCCAATTGAGAAAATATGCTCCAGAAAAAATATTCCAACATAAGGTAGAGTTTGTGCTTGTGCCTTGTTAATAGTTATAGTAAAGCAAAGACGTATTGGAAATTGTTTTCTCTTAAACTTGAATGATAGTCTTCATGTTTGCAGAACTTAATGGGATTTGGAGAAGAAAAACTTGTTTCCCAGCATGTTTTTCGCCGATTAATTCTGCGTGAATAACATTTGTTCCAAAATCACGACATACCTTTACATTAATTTTGTTTAGAGTACACACCTTTCCTTTAATTTGGTTGCTTCTGCAGTTTGAGGATTTATTAGTAATTTAACTAATAGCACTTGTAGATAGAGTTATCTTATCTGTTGTAGTAGATTAAATGTTAAGTATATTTCTAACGCTCCAAATTCTAAAAGTTTGGAACGCTACCTAAAGTCTCATTTTCATTTTTGAATTTAGCGAGTAAATTTTTTTGAAACAGATAAACTAATAAGGATATAATATGTATGGAAACGTATTATAACTATTAAGGGTCTTTGCTTTACTATAACTATTAAACATTTTAGACATTATGTATATGGAAATTGTTAACAGTTTTTTGGATTCTTAAAACGTTTAAGGGTCTAATTGATCATTTACGAAGGTTAGAGTTAACAATTAATTTGATTGGTTTAGGAATTAAGACATTTATGAGGTAATTAATTTCTTTAGGGGTTAAGTTGAATAATTATAATAGTTAGAGGACTTCAAATTTATATGTTTGAATAGTTTGAGAGTCAATTTAAGTTGAATTAAAAGTTTAGGGACTTATGTGATTAGAATTGAAAGTTTAGGGAATATGCAAAACTTGAAAGTTTGGGGTCGAAAATTAGTTATTTAAAATGTTTGGGGACTAATTTTGATTTAAATAATAACTTTAGGGTTAACTTAAATGTCTTCGGAATTTTTGGGGTCAAGACTTGAGTTGACCATAAATTTTGGACTTAGTTAAGTGTTTTTTTAAAACTTTGAGGGACCAAAATGCAAAAACTCATAGGATAATATTTTAGATCTAATTTCTTTTGGGTAAAACACAATGGAGAAAGACACAGGAACGATCAGAGAGTTTTCAAACAGGGAAAAAAAGATTAAGATCAAAATCTGGCGATTTGAAGAAAAATTTAGTGGAATAGAAAGTTCTCAACAAATTCTATCCACTCATGTAAGTATTAGAAGATGTTATGGTAGTTTTTTGTGGAAGAACTCGGCAGTCTCGGAGCTTTTCCGGTGAGGATGGCTGTTTTCCGGCCAAAATGTTTACATATATGTGTTCTTCGTAGCTAGAGAAAGTCATATACACCAATTTTACGATGTTTGGTGAAGGATTGAGGTTGGGCCAAAACTAAGCTTGCTCGATTCTTCCACGGCCGAGCTACCTCTCTCTCTCTCTCTCTCTCTCTCTCTCTCTCTCTCAACCTCGATTTCGTCCATTATTTTGATAATAATAGTAGAGGAAAATGATGGCAGAAAGATGTATGTATGAAATGTTTTGTTAGAATCCATTTTAATGTAATATTTGTTTGAGTTTTTCATGTGGAGAAGAATGGATGAATATGGAATAATGAGAGAAGTGTTACCTTTGTTCTTGTTGGATTTTTGATGTATATCTTGATTCTCTTTGCTTGCCTTGAGTTTGGTTCTTTGCAAGAAAGAAAAAAATGAAAGTTAGTTTGTTGAAGAAGAAGAAGAAGGAAGGGGGGAGAAGAGTTACCTTTTTCACTATGATAAAATGAGTCAGAGAGTGAAAAATGAAGTTTTGAGGCTTATATAGTATTAGCTCAATGGAAGAAGAGGGGCCAAAATATAAGATTTTGAAAGTTTTTTTTGGTTAGAATAGTGACAAATTAGAAGTTGGCATCTTGACATATTACTTTAAACGTTCTGTTGATATTGTGTGTAAAGTTATATAAGTTGGTTTGTTTCTTGAAACTAATTCGTTAGAAATTATTTTGACAAGTTTTGAATTATTTAGGTCAACTTTGAACTTATCATTAAGTTACGAAATTTCCGTTCTCATAATACCATATGATTCGGCTAGACGAGTATATGAAAATTTTGAAAAGTCGAAGAAGCGATAGCGACACAAGTTAAAGTAATAAGATTAAATTTAGAGCTTGTTTGATTCGCTTTATAATTTCAACTTATAATTTCACATACTATGATTTGACTGTTGATTTGACAACTACTCAACAGTCACCACACATTTTAAATTTCAATTAAATCTCCACCACTCATTTCACTAACTTATAATTTCTCCTTATAAGTCAAATTCATAAAGATAATCAAACATCCACTTAAATTTTTAATTTAAATTTAAAGTAACAAAAGGAGAGGAGTCTCATCCTCCCCCCTGTGCTGCCGAAAATGGCAACACTTTTGCTGCCCCTTTTTTTTAAAATTTTTTTAAACATTAAAATATTTATTTTTTTGTATTTTACCATAATACTCCCAAACTTAACGGAAGAATAAACAGATTCTATCACAGGGACCTTAGATGTAATGCTTTTGAAAGGTTGAAGACGTTCAGAAGGAAAATTAAAGGTTAGAGACGTGATCGATAATAACTTGAAAGGTTGGAGGCGTTAGGTGTAACTAACCTATAGTTAATTCATATGAAATTCAATACTATCTTCACCCATAGTTACTTTAACATTGAATGCAACAACTAACTACCGGTGTGGTTTTAATGCTACTCTCCAATTCTTGCCCTTCATTCTATCTAAGTCTCCCTCGTAGTGTTAGTTTAACTGTTTCAGAGTTGACAATAAACACATAACTATTATGTTAGTCTTTTCGATGAAAACTGCTATATATAATGATTATGTACTTATTTCTTGTTGACTATTACAATATCATGTCTTTTAGTGACACGATTATCTCGCTTACTTTCAATAAGAAATGTTGGTTTGACACTATTATGACATCTAAGAGCTTTTCTATAAAACCAGATCTGGCTCCTTGCATAGAGCCAGATAGCCCAAAAAAATCAGCCAAGTCACATCAAGGAGCCAGATCTAGTTTTTTAGAATTTCATTGATATCTAACTGAGAAAAAAAATGTAGTTAGTATGATATTGCAAATATAAAAAGAAAAACATTCTCAAAACAAAGAAACTTTTACCCATCATTTTTCCTCCAATAAAATTTGAGATACTTGAAAATTCTATGCAGTTGAAGTTCGATATTTCAAATGGAATTGTATCATCAATTTCTTCTATTTGACTGTTTCTCGTGATAGTGATTTCAATTTCATTGTGTACATTCTGAAAGTTTGGATTTATTTGTCTAATATTTCCATTTTCAATTTTGTAAGTATTCTCTTTCAAAATTACATCACTAAACATTTGGATTGTGTTACCAAATAATGTGACTTAGATTTTGCTAGCCTATAAAAGTATTAAAAGTGTTACCAAATAATGTGATTCAAATATAAACTAAAAGTATTACTTTTTCATCTATTAAAATCAATTTTTGAACTTGAATGGGACTTTTTACGTTTGTGTAGCTTTTAATGGAAATTTTACGAAGGATGGAAACATTTGATGCTCCATTATTGATCAAATGCACTCAATTTCTTTATTAGCATACATTACTCTTCTTTTTTAGTTGACCCCAACAAAACCATTTTGCTAGAGAACCGATTGAAACTAAGATTGGATTGAAATGAAGGAAAAATATAAGTTGGATTTGTGTTTCAATATTCTCGAATTTATTTGAATTTTGATCATCAATTTATAGTAGGTGAAATATGCATGAAGAGATGAGATACAAACGTTGATATGCTAGGCAATTACATCACATTAAAATCATTAATTGTAGCATAAGTGCATGTAAGTTATGAAATTTTTAATATTATTAAATTAGATTAAATATAATAATTATTTTTATATTATTCACTCGTCTTGATTATGGAATTTGAATGAAATCAAATATACATGTAATTATTTATTTTTTTAAAAATAAGTTTTCATGATAAATTTGATAACATTCATGTATAAGATATACATATTAAAAAGTAAACCAATATTAAAACAAAAAATACAAAAATAAATCAATATTGTACCAACTTTATTTATGGATTTTACTTATTAAAACATTAATCAAGATTCAAATACAAAAATATATATGTCTTTTCATTTCGCCAAATTTTTAACCGACAAAATTAGCCTGAATAGAAAGTCTAATACAATCTTTGTTATCATTGATCCAAAGTCGAAAAAGCGTAGTCATATAACATAACTGCAAATATGACATTAAAGAAGAAAGAATGATCAGAATATGCATTAACTAAAAAAATTACACGATTATTAAAGTGTAGGTCATATTTTGCAGATTTTGGATTGCTTGAGACAAAAGTTAATAAACCGTCTCTAAATAAAGCAAATCTCGTGCTCAAGATTTTTTTTTTGGTGCACGGGGATCCTTGCACATTTTTTATGAATGAAAAACTTTATCATCGGCTAGATGGAGGGAAATGATCGCCATTGAGTTTGTTTTCTGCTTGAAATTTTGAAATGTGGTGCTAGATGGAACTTTGTAGTTTGATTGGATCAGTGATGCTAAATTAAATTGTGTAATAAACTAATGGAGTGTAATAATGTAGTGAATAAATGGAATGAAATAAAGGTAATGGACAACATAGGAATTAAAGAAAATAAGTAGGGGTAAAGATGAAATCCGAATATTTTACATAGATTTCACCTTTTATATATTAGTGATTATTTATAACGCTATGAGATAAGGTTAATTGTACTAACCTGCATCTTTCGAGTCAGCACTATAGGCTTTAAAGAATGATAGATTCCAAAGTACAAACCATGATAAACAATAATACCAACAGAAATGAAAGAAGGTTGCAGACTTGGCAACGTTTTATTATAAAGTTGTATTTCACAGTCCAAGTATGTCATTTTATAAGAAAGAAAAAAACCATGATTTAAATAAGAGCTTCCAGCAATGTCATTCTCTCTCATTTTCTGAACAATCATGTTTCTGTCAATTGCCCAACTGAAATTTGTTGCCTCTTCCCAAACTTCTTATTTTGCCACTTGAGTTTATTTTCCAGTTTTTATTGAAAATGCAGTTCTCTTATTTGAAACTTACATAAGCATAGTAGTATTAAACACAAACACCCAATAGAAAGGGTAATAAAAAAAATATCAAACTAAAAGATGAATAGAAAAAGGTTATAAACCTTCATTAGGACCCTATTTTAGTTGTTCATAGTTCGTAGCTTGTTGAATCTAGTGCAGGATTATAATTTGCTAACAGAATGGTAAAACTTGCTGACAACTTGGTGTATATGTCTTAATTTCTCCTTCTCATATATCACTAAAGAATGTTTAATAAAGGGGAGAAAAACATGTCAAGTGGAAAAGTCTCTGGGAAAAGTCACTGCATGAAATTGGCCCACAAACGGAACGAGTCATAAATCATACACATTTTGTTGTTCACTACCCTTTAATCCTATAACTTAATTCAAAATCTTCTCCATGCATAAAAAAAGGTCCCAGAAAAAGTCAAAAAGTCAAATTATAAAATAACATCAATATTTTGTTAAATATTCAGAAAAAGAAATCAGGACTTTAATTCCAAAACCATCTAATTTATGGTAGAAGACTGAATTACCTACAAGGAATGCAATTCTAAGTTATCTACTGCATCAATATACTACAAATAATAGGGAGAGGATTAGTCACTACGGGACTAAATGGCTTTTGGGCTCCATACTAATAAAACGAATTACGTCGACTTAGTTGCCCCAAAAGAGTAAGCCTCCTTCTTAAGCTGACTTAGTGACCTCATGAATAGCATTTGCCAAGTAAACAACATTGCCTGTGGTGACTCTATTCATACTATGATAATCTTTATGCATTAGGAAATTCAAAAATGAAATGAAAATTGCAAAGCAAAACTTAATCGGAATACAATCTGTTACCTAATATGGCCATTGCCAGTCATGTAAATATGAAATTCATTAGTCAAGCAATAACCTTTTTTTTTTTTTTTTGACATTACAAGGGGATTGTAGGAGAGAGGAATCAAACTCTTAACTAAGGGTGTAAACAATCAACAAAGATGCCACTAGACTACAAATGTCTTGACAGTCAAGCGATAACTTGTTCAGGTGCTATTATGCCACTATAGCAAAAAATGCCAGTCTATTTCGAATAATTGATGCTAAATCCAATTGAACTCAGAAAAAACCAAACCAAGAATTTTCAGCATAAAGGGTTTAAAATATAAAAAACAAACAAACTCTGTAAACTTAGAAGCTCAAATAACGAATGCTTTTGAATGAAAAAACTAACAATTAGATAATGAATGCTTTTCAACACCGTTAAGATTTCAGACCAAACACACAATAAGAACAAAATCACAAAATATTCGTTAAATGAATCAGTAAAATATACCAAAAATAATCTAATGAATTTGATAGGAAGAGCAATTATAAGCAAGGGATGTTGGGAGAAGAACCCATTCGTTTTGAAGAGCAATTATAAGCAAGAGAAGTTGGAGAAGACCATTCGTAGTTATCGGTCAAAACTTTTTTTGACTGTGGACTCTATGAATAGTAAGACAAAGGGGAAGATTGCGGATTTCCTTAAAGAATGTGGGTTCTTTTGTAGCTTGAAATTAGTGTGAACTGGGGACGCAAAATTCCTTATTTATTTGAATAAATAAGGAAGGGGGATATTCAGTGAGCTAGAAATGGAAAACCTTGGTTAATTAGCCGTCAGATAAGATTATTACTAAAAAAATTAGGGATCCAATTAAGATTATATGAATTATTTTATTTGGTTAGAATGAAAATAAATTGAGAAATATTTCAGGTAAATGCAAATCGGGTGCCACAAAGTTGTTTTACCTACAGGCACCGCGGGAAATTTGCGGCGCTGTAAGTATCGCTACTCTTGATTTAGGTTATAGTAATATATTATGTGTTTTTAAATTCTATTATTATTATTATGTTAATATATATGTTTTAGCATTAATTTGAATTGTAACATATGCAGTATATAGTACTATACAAAATGAATTTCTAAAGTAATTTAATTTTTGTAGTCATATATATAGATGATTTATTAGTTAAGTTAAAATCATTGTTAATAAAATATTAAATTCATAGGTTGTGTGAAAGTTAAAAAAGAACTTGGAAGGTGAAAAGTTAAACATTTATTATTATTACTAGAATTCTCGCCCGTGCGTTACATGGGGAGAACAACAGTAATAAGAAAATCCAGCATTAACATGTACTTAGTCTCAGTCAAAGATATATTAAATGCAATAAAAGTAATACGCAGTTAATTTAGCAGTCACACTTAGTTCCGATTTAATACCATGTAATATAGTATGTTAATGGTATCATACGATGCATTGAGGTACACCACATGGGAAATCACAATAGATCATTTGGTGTTATGGCATTAGATCATTTTCAAAATAAAATAATAATGGTGCTACTGAAAAAAACTAATGTAAAAAAAATTTTTCTAATCAAATCAACAACCTATATTGCACCTACATATGTAACAAATTAAAATTTTAAAGGGAACACAAAATAGAGAATAAAAAATTAATATAAACTCTTAATCAGAATAAATTTTAATTCATTTGTTATAAACTCTTCAATGAAATTTATTTGTTATAAATTTCTTTAAGAAAGAGATTCTTAATTATACAAAAAATCACTCGTTTTTTGAGAAAGAAAGTTCATGAAAGTTAGTTTAATATTTAATTTATTTTATCAGAAAGTAGGGAAAAATTAAAAAAATGTAAAACAAATTTAATTGTTATCTAGTACAATCAGAATAAAACTCATAATTATTTCAAAGAGATTCCTATGAAATTCTCTAAGAAGATATTCTTAATTATCCAAAAAATGGATAATAAAACAAAAACAGAAAGTAGGGGAAAAATTGAAAAAAATGTAAAATAAATTTAATTGTTATCCACCAGTGACGTCACCAATATTCTTATGATACCAGACCAATAGTAGGAAATTATAATGCTAGACGACTTTTCTTATTATTAATATATAGATTATTATTATTTGATGGGAAAAATTAAACATTTATGAACCATTTAAAATTATCACTAATATTTAATAATGAAAATAAAATTAATTAAATGTTAAATAGAGATATTATTGTAAATTAGGGAAATAAAATGGGGGAGAAGTGGGAAATAAAAAATTTCTCACTCATTCCCCCTTTTATATATAGTAGATTTTACAAAGTTAGTTTGTAAATTTGCTTTTCCAATAATTTTCTTAATTATTGTGTAAAAATTAAAGTGGACAAAGTAAATATGATAGAGGGATTAGTTATTTTATAATGTGACAGTTTACATTGCTCATACTTTTATGAACTTTTTACATGACAAGTTATGAGTACGTGCATTGGATGCCTTATGTAGAAGGTGAAACAAATGTTCATATATTTGAAGTAATAATAATATTATAGTGAATGTCGTTGAGAATAATGATCAAACCGTATTAAAAAAAGAACAAATGATACTAGCTATATGAAGACTAACTTTTCTTATAATAGTATATTGGTATGTCTCATACTCGTTAAATGGGGCATGATACATCAAATACACTAAAGAGGAAAGCTAATTATTTAAGATTACAGTCCATTATGTGTTTTTAAATTCCATTATTATTATCTGAATATATATGTTTTGGCATTAATTTGAATTGTAACATGTGTAGTACTATAGTACTATACAAAATAAATTTGTATTGTAGCTTTATATATAGATGATTTATCAATTAAGTTAAAATCATTTTTAATAAAATATTAAATTCATAGGTCGCGTGAAAGTTAAAAATGAATTTGGAAGGTGAAAAGTTAAATATTTATTATTATTATTATTTGACAGGAAAATTTAAACATTTATGAATCATTTAAAATTATTACTAATATTTAATAATGAAAATAAAACTGACTACATGTTAAATAGAGATATTATTGTAAATTAGGTAAATAAAATGGCGGCGAAGTGGGAAATCAAAAGTTTTCTACTCATTTCCCCTTTTTATATATAGTAGATAACGCATTTAACGTCACATCTTTTTTAATAATTTTAATTCTGTGGTTTGTTAGAATTAAAAAAAATATATATCTTTTTATGATGGAAAAAAGTATGTTGCATATAATTGGAAAAATACAAGGGCATTACATAGACGTTAGAGTATCTCCAATGCCATGAGGGTGTGAACTTGGTCCATTGAGGAAAGAGAGGAAAAAAATCGAGTGGTCTCTATTTTCTTTTAATTTCCATTTTCTTTTAATCACTTTTCTCTCTTTTAACTGGCAGAGCCTAAAAAGTATGGATGCTCATTATGCGCTTGATTTTGCTTCGCCTTCTCACATATCTCTTGAAAGTTAATTCACCAAATGCTTTTAGTTTTTATCTAGTGATGAGAAAATAATAAAATTTTGCTACGGCTATACCAAGAACTCCGGAATGTTACGATCCTTCCTGAGCTTCTCCCATATTTCTAGAATAATAAAATCATAAAGCTCACATGGAGTTTTATATTTCTTATGCTCCTCTTTGATGTAATTTCATACCAATGAAGTCTTGAAGTCTCTCCATCTAGCCCTAGCCACTCTCAAGATAGTTGTCTTCATGTTGTCATTCTCGAGATTGAATTGCTTCTACAAGACAACAATGTTACGCAACAATATAGATAAAATATACTATTGTACGATCAATTAACTACGTATAAACTTATTTGAAACCTTGAATCCGAACCACACTCCCCACGTATGTGCTGAGTTACTTACTAAACGTCCTGATCGGCCTCTCATCATGTGTCTTCTTCAACTTCTTACAAGTGATTGCATCTCTCATATGCTTCTTTTGACTACTAGACCATCAAAAGGACTCACTACATGTCTACCTGCATACAATTAAAAACACAAACAAGTTATTAATAATATACAAAAGTACAAGTAAGATGACAAGTAACATTCAATTTTGCATGTAGGTAACATAATAAAATAACAAGATATTAGAAGAAACAAGAAAATTAGCAAGTCATGTATATCTTACTATAAGTCATGTTTATCATATAGCTACGGTACTTTTTCAGATTCTTACAATCACAGCAGGGACGCGCCATCAATTTCTCTCATTTGCTTTTTCTATTATCCTGAACAAATTTTACAAACTCTTCAACCTCATTCACATATTCTTATGTGGTACGTCTCTCATACATCCAACTCCGTTCCATATCTGACGACCTATATCAAGATATTCAAAACAAGAGTTACTTCTATTTACATTATTTGATTTCCTTAATTTATTTGACCAACAATACTTATTAATTACATATTCATTCTCATCATGCACTTAATCAAGTTACATATATTCATTTTCATCACAAATTTAATTAAAGAGTCTTTACATTATTTGATTTTATCTAATTTATTTGTCCATCAATACTTTTTAATTACATATCCATTTGCATTGAAATTTAACCAAAGAACTTTTACGTTAGTATTTGGTCTCCTTAAAGTACTTGTCCATGACACCATGTTTTTACGCTCCTCTATTGACATCACAATTTTAATCAAAGAATTTTTTTTTTGACTTGAAATGATTTTATCCATTGAAACGGTATCAGACATATATTTCAGTTCAACAAACGCTAACTTTTTTTTATTATTTGATTTTCTTAATTTATTTAAACTTCAATACTTATTAATTATTTATCTATTTGCATTATAATTTGGATTGTAAGAATTAAATTTTACGCTTCATTGTTTCATGTTCAAACATTGTAAAATTACTTTATTAGTTCTTTCATTGTCAAACCTCTAGACCATTTTATTGCATCAAATTAAAACTCATGATAGAGGTAGATCATTTGACAATCTGACTTTCGCAACCAACCATTCAAAATGCAAAATTATAATAAATCAGATGTTCTAAATAAAAAGACAACCCACAAAATATATTTACTCTGTAAAAAAAAAAAAAAGGAATCTATATACTCACCATAAATATAATTATTCTCCGCAATCTGATAAACATAAATAAATCTAGATACAAAACAAAAAAAATTTTGCAGCATTAGAACGTAGCCAAAATAGAATTAGCAAGATAATATTTATAAATTGGAGGACTGGAACATGCCTGACGTTAATATGATAAAATAAGATTCTTTGCGCTAAAGTAATACAAAGCAAAAACATCCCTAGACAAAAGAGCAAAAAACTTTCTCCTGTGACACATTAAACAACTAAAGAACTCCATGTACCTTCATATGACATACTCACTTTTTGGAGGCAAAAAAAAAAAAAAAGAAAGACCGTAATCGAATAACTTGAAGTGCAAGTATTGACAAACCCTGTAAATCTCGGGTTTTATTCTTTCACTTGGAAAATTTTGCTGTAAATCTCGGGTTTTGTTCTTTCACTTGAAAAATTTTGATGTCAGCTTATCAACATGAATGGATGACGTTGCAGGGCAAAGAATTGTTTGAGGCTGGTGGATCCATGTTTTTAACTGGTGAAGTTTGTACTATGGAGATTATGGCCATTCAGCATCTTCATTTGAGCATTTACAATAACCAACTTTAATCTTCCACCATATTTCCCAGTGCATATTCAAATGGAGAAGCCCCATACCTAAGAAAAAGTAGAGAGAGTTCAATCAAGGAGGGAACCAAAAGGACGTGTTTCTTAAAATGGAAAATGAAAGCTCAACAGAGAGAAGGCCTATAAGACTTGAAGCTATTTCATGATGTTTGAATAAAGTTTAAATGGAAGTTAAGATTGCATGTTTGTACTATTTTTCCTGCTTTCATTGTGTAAAGAACGCACAACAAAAATTTATAGAAGCATTATATGGGAACCACCAAAACAAAACAACCAAAATAGAACACCGAAGATCTCAAATTTTCAAAATGCAAAAATGGAACACAAAATGAGGCAAATAGGCCAACCTTCTTCAGTCATCTAAAATTAATTTTACCGAGTCATAATCAAATCACTTAATGATGTCACCTTTCTAGTCGATAGGCTCTCTAATAACATTCATGATATGGCTATGAGTTGCTTTACCCACAAGCACCTTTGACAGAGTGAAGAGAGATAAAGTTAGCGTCTTGACAAAATTAGTACTCAAAACTCCATTGCATAGCAATCATAATCTTTAGAAACCAATTACTACAAAGATTTGAACGCATGTTTCATGAACTTAGACCATCCCTACATACATCTCTTCCTTAATATTGCCAAATCCACGGCCAGAAAATGAAAAATAGAGATCACTTAAACCAGTGGCGGAGCCAAAGAATTTCCTCTAGTTATGCACAAATTTATCTATCAAAAAATTTTACATAATAAAATATGGTTTTACATTTTCATAATTTTATAAAATTACATCATTATCAATTTTATAAAAAACATCAACCTAATGTCCAAAAAATCTCTGAGATATATAAAAATAACTAATAACACACAAGGAATTAGCAGAAATAATTGGCATATTATATTAAACAAAGTTTGCTTTAGCAGGATTGAGAAAGCAATCAATTTTTTTTTGCATGTTCACTATCTACAACCTCGTTCAGAGCAAGATTTTCATTTTATTATTGTGAGCATGCTTTTTTACATTATAAAATAAAATTGTTTATGGACTACTGTATTTCAAGACAAAAAATAATACTCCCTCCGTCCCAAATATATAGTCTACTTTATTTTTCACAACGATTAAGAAATGTATTAGACAAGCACACATTTTGTTACTCATGTTCTTAAATTTGTCTTTATTAAATGACTAGAATTCTAAAAAGGAAAATATAACCAAATAATTGAGACAGAGGGAATAGATGATTCATAGGTGATTCAATATTGTTGTTCATAGCCATATATTTCAGTAAAAAAATAATATTTAATTTGATATATTAGTGGTTCAATATTAGTGGCCAATAGTGATGGAAACCATTTGAAATTCAAACTCAAATGTAGAAAAAAAAAACTAGATGATGGAAATTAATTAAGGAAAAGAATTTCATTTGACCTGCAACCGTACACATAACAACTCATCTAATATTGAATCACCTATGAATCATCTACTCCCTCTGTCTCAATTATTTGGTTATATTTTCCTTTTTAGAATTCTAGTCATTTAATAACGACAAATTTAAGAAAATGAATAACAAAATGTGTGTGTGTCTAATATATTTCTTAATCGTTGTGAAAAATAAAGTAGACTATATATTTGGGACGGAGGGAGTATTATTTTTGTCTTGAGATACGGTAGTCCATAAACAATTTTATTGACAAATTATAATGTAAAAAAGCATGCTCACAATAATAAAATGAAAATCTTGCTCTGAACAAGGTTGTAGAGAGTGAACATGAAAAAAAATTGATTGCTTTCTCAATCCCGCTAAAGAAAACTTTGTTTAATATAATAGGCCAATTATTTCTGCAATTCCTTGTGTGCTATTAGTTATTTTTATATATCTCAGAGATTTTTTGGACATTACATTGACTTTTTTTATAAAATTGATAATGATGTAATATTATAAAATTATGAAAATGTAAAACCGTATTTTATTATGTAAAATTTTTTTATAGATAAATTTGTGCATACCCAGAGGAAATTCTCTTGCTCCGCCACTATGTAAGGGTCACTAAGGGGTAACATTGTAATTTCACTACTCAATAAAGCACTTAAGTCTTCTTCTTCCCGACATCCCTTCCCCTTTTTCTCGGCCATTCTGAAATTCCCGACAACTTCTCAGGCAACAATAGTTTAGGATTTTCTTGAAGAGACAAAAAAAAAAAAAAAGAAACTTAGGCAACCTGGTATGCGCTTGCATGCCCAGGAATACCCCTCCCTCCGCCACTGACTTAAACTATACATTCAGATTCTCATTGTAAGACACTGCACTGCAATTAAACAGCTTCTATATATATATATATATATCAATTATAATTTCAAGTTTAAAAAGGATTTATTTATACAAACATAACATTTTATCATTGAAGTCTATTCTTCAATCTGTATAAGAAAATCCTTTGAGACCACGAAGGCACATGGGACCAATGAATTAATATCCATATATAAATTAACACAGAGAAAGATCACCAACCAAACCTATCAAAACAATAAATTAATGGTTCTCGTAAAAATAGTGTACCCAACTAATAGTGTTACCATGAGAAATCTTCTCTTACTTAACCACCACAAAGTCGTGCATCAAGAAATGTATGGAATTGCAGCAGAAATGAACATGTAAACGTGGAATATAGATGTCAACTCCAAAGGAAAGTGCAGGGGAACATAGGCTATATGGAACATTGATCTTCAACGCAGTCATCACATGCATCTATCCGAAGAAGAAATAGACCAAGCTGGACTTTCCACATACAACATTAAACCAATTGGAAGAAAATGTAGCAGAATAAGTTCATCAAATTGGCTGTACACACCGGAAACACAACATAAATACTGAAGCAAGCAGGTATGATTTAAAATACGTGATTGATAAGGGAAGAGATTGCAATAAGACAAAGAGAAATCATTTTGATATCAATCAAGGATTCAATTAATTGAAACACATGATAGGTGATTGAATGGAGCTAAAGATCCATTAGGTGCAGATCACGTCCAACGGCCTATTTGCTAAGAAACAATTCAGTCAATTATACTTTTCAGCTCACTAATATTGGTTAAGTCAGTAAACCCAAACCCATAATATTTTAATAATCCAAACCACTAAATTTAATAATTGATCAACCATTTTGTAACCCAAATTATTTTTGGCTTATCATTAATTAACCCAATGTTCTTTTCAAACCAAATGGAAATCAAAAGAACACATTGTGTTTTTTTTTTAAATTGCTGCAAAAACCTTTCAGATGGTACTTATATTATACTTACTGGGTAGGGTAAGGAGTTGGGCAGTAAATCTTTCTGGTTTCCGGCTAAAGATGAATCCGTTCATCATTAATTATCATCAAACGCATCTACCCAAAACTGAAGATTAGGATCGGACGGACAGAAAGGAATCCTTCTTTAAATCATTAGCCCACATATCATCCCTTCTCCGACGTCATATTTGGGAACCTTCTTCCTTCTTCCTAGCAATATCTCTGACACAATTCCAGTCCTTCAACACGGTCTGAAATTTCCAGAAATTTCCGAAAGAAAAAAGTCTGCAGACTGTTGAGCGTGATGTAGTAGGCTCGGCTGGGCTAATGCAGACTGCAATATTGGACTGTGATGTCGTAGTACTGGCTCGATGTAAACAGCAATTAATATTGAAACCCTAGTTAGATAGTAAAATAAAATTTAGAAAAAAAGGAAAAAAAGTCAGGTTGTGAAGGATTTAGGTGGGAAAAGTCATGTGGGACCCGTTATATGTCAACAGCTTTAAGAGTTTAGTATAGATGTTAAAATAGTAGTGAAGCATGTATATATGGATGCCTATTTGAAAAACATACATGGAAATGATGATGAAAACAAGATGAGTGGGGGTAAATGAGAGAATTAAAAAGGTGGAAATTAAAAGGAAATAAAGCAAAAGACGAGACCCACGCCCACTCAAAATTTGTTGTCTATCTATCTCCTAAATGGAGATTGTCCAAAATTTGTTTATTGGGGATGCTTCAAGGCAACATGAAATTTAGATATTTCCTCCTTACAAAGAAATGACGGTAGGTATTTTCACACGAATTAAGAATCGATAGGTAATATAGTTAGAATATTTAATTTTATGTGTATTTTTTCATTTTAGTCCTTATACATAATTATTGATTTGGAATTAATATCAATGAGCAAAGTAGGACTAACATTGAAATGGATACAATTATTCAAATTGTATCTATTAGAATTCGGTGAACACCTTGAATATTATGCCCCAAAAAGATTAATTAACTTATTTTCCCCTTGAAGTTTGGTACCTAGTTATTTTAAATGGTTAATTAATTAAAGGCAAAAATAGAAAGGAAAAATTAAATATAAGCCAGATATACACAACTGGACTATCTTTTTGAGACGGACGAAAATGAAATACTAGTCCATTTTTTTGGGACAGAGGGAACATAAGAGCATCTTCAATGGCTAGTGAGATATGAAAAATTCCATAGCCACATAAGCAAAAAAGACAATCAGGTAAAATTTTCATCTCTAATGGTAGATGTTCAAGTTTGTGAAATGCTGAGTTGGCAAAAAAAATTAGACTTCGTCAGGTACCCTATCTAGTTGTGGACTCCTGTCTACACTTGCTGACTCGGTAACCAAAAATTAGAGAAAAGAGGGCAGAACGTGGGATTTCATTCAGGCGGCAACAAAATCACCTTCGCGGGAGTTAATTCAGCTTCGCGGGAAGAGAAGTTCTGTAGAAATTCATGGAATAAAAGAAAATCACGATATCGGAGAGCAAAAAAGGATATTTCAGGAAAAGAGAAGGCAGATTTGGTTTGCACATGAGCTCTTCCGATCTAAAGGTATGGGGTTTTTGTTCTTCAATTTTGTTCAAAATCTAGTCTAAAATTCTGGTTTCTAATCTTTCTCGTGGACAAGTTTTGATCCGAATTTGTTCCAGAATTTTGTTGAAACTCTGTCAAAGAACCCATTTTTTTTAATAATTAACGAATCCATTTGCCAATTGGAATGGAATTCAGTGAAAAAATCTGTTGAAAATGGAAAAGAAAGAGCTGTTGAAATGGAACCAATAGTTCAAATATTAAATAAACAGGAAAAGAATTCATTGAATTCTCAGTTTTTCGTCACAGAAATGGGATACTGGTGCGTGTTCTTTCTCATTCAATCTCTATTTTATGTCAGTTTATTTAATATTTATGCGATGAAATTATATGTGAGGTGTATTTATCTTGTTCTTGTGTAGATTCTTTGCTTTGTGAGATTTTCCTGCCAATATGGTATTTTTATGGTCTCTTTCCTCATATAAGCAGCTTAATGTCACTTTTCAAGTTCTGAAATATATGGCAGGATCCCTTTCTTTGCTCTTTCCTAATTGCTTTGCATTGATTTAATTAATAATTCAACGTATTGCTTACATGGGCGGCCCATTGGTTAAAAATGAGAATGCATACACGAATGTACCTGTCTACTTGAGTCAATTATATTCCTTGATTTCCCGTGTCAATAATGTTCCTTGATTTCCTGTGTTTCTTATGCTGTTATATGTTGAATCTGGCTGTTATTCTTGTAGATGCTCTTATGCTAATTTAGATGCAATGACTCGGTAGTTCTACTATTCACTTAGATGGATCTTTAACTCGTAAGAATAACAAGTACTTTCCCTCTGATTTAGTACTGATTCCTAAGTGAAGACATTATGGAATGGGTTGTGTGTGTCTGTGTCTCTGTCTCTAAACTTTTTAATTCTAATCTTTCTTTTGGATATTGCTTTGAATTTATTTCTGAAACTTGTAATGTTTTTGGTATGAAACTAGCATGTGTTATTTGTATTCTATTGTTTTCCTCTTTGTTATTAGGCGTTGAATGCCAAGCCATGGGACAATTTTTCCAATGCCAGTGCATACAATCTAAACTGCCAAGCATTCCTGGAAAGCCTCTAGCCTCACCTTCTTCTAATAATTTTGTGACATCATCTTTATTTGGTTTCCTTAAATATTTCCCCTCGAAAACTCCAATTACAGCATCACAGAAACACTTTAAGCTTTCAATTGCAGTGCTCTCTCCAATTTGAACATATTCGTCAAGAAGATCTGCGGGACAACCATATGCAAGCATACGTATTGCCGTTATCATTTTTTGCAAAGGACTTAACCCCAACTTCCTAGCTGCATCAACCTTTTGTGTAAAATAATCATGATACTTTCCAATATTTGTCAGAATTTGTTTGAACAAACTTATGTCCATCCAAAATCGACGCCTAAAATGCTCTGCAGTGTATTTTGACTTATCACCATTGAAGTAATCACGAATGATTAAATCATGACGCTCTTTTCTATCACGACGGATATACCTTCTACCATGTCTAGATCCAGCATGACGACTCTTTTCGGCAGTAACATCGGAGAAATTACCATGGGAATATGATATGCGGATCTTTGAGCGATGTTACGAGTGACTTGAGAACGTACGTTTTCTTCGACCGTTTACTCATCCAATAATTTTTTTGTTAATGAAAGTGAATCATCACTTGATGTAGAATCACTTCAATCGGTTTCATACCTATTGAGCAACAAATGGATTACCCAAGGATTACTCATTCTTCTCTCTCTACTGTTTCTCTCTTCTCTCTCTATCCTTCTTTGTCACAGATTTGGGAGCTGAAATCGAAGATGAATGAAGAGGGAAAGAGTGAAGTCCATGTTTGTGTTAAGGAAGAGAAAATGTTGTCTGAAACTGGTGATGAAAAACTCAAAGCTGAAACCCAAGAGAATTCTCTGACTAAAGATGCCACTGATATGAACTTGGAGAACTTGGAGAATCTCAATGGCACAAATGGAGGAGTAATTTCTGCATCAGTTTTTACTGATTTCAAAGATGGATCCTCTGATAGTACTGATTCAAGCGCAATCTTGAATGAAGACAATAATAGCCCAACTGCTGCAATTTCTTCCTCTGCTGGTGGGGTTTCACCCACATAAATTCTTGGACTTAAAAAATGGATCATCTACTTCATCCATTGTCAACTTCCAATTTTCAAAACAAAATCAAACACTACCTATAAACCCTATCAGCCTCAATTCGTCAAGATCGACGAGTACAATTTTTTCGGTGAAGAATCCTGCACTACTTTCTTTTCAGACGATCCAGCACCCACCCTCCCTTGATATACTGCAGAAGAGTGGCACTAGAAAGCAATTCCTTCTAGTGCCCTCAATATACATCAACTCAAAACGACGATCCCAGATCTTAAAAATGAGCTTGCAGCGGCAAGTCTTAACAGACAGAATGATGGTTCTCTGGCGAAAACCCATGTGACATATGCCCTATATATATGTATAATTTGAAGGGAAAGAGATAGAGAGAGAAGGGAGAAACAGTAGAGAGAGAGAGAGAGAGAGAGAGCGTGTGTGTATTGTAAATCTATAAATGGAATTTCTCAAGACATTAGGTTTTCTTTTTGTTCTTTGCCATATGCTTTGGGCTTTAAAATTTTGGGCC
>CAVNYN010219033.1:22522-39973 GCA_963692815.1 Nyctanthes arbor-tristis
TGTGACATATGCCCTATATATATGTATAATTTGAAGGGAAAGAGATAGAGAGAGAAGGGAGAAACAGTAGAGAGAGAGAGAGAGAGAGAGAGAGAAGAATAAGTTGTTGGGAAATTTTGTGCCAATTGGAGGTGGCTGGCCCGTTCATTCACCACCTGTGCAGATCTCCCTCCTAAGAAGGAACCTGACCTGTTTTTCTAGAAAAACTCTTAAACTCACTCTCTATTATTAAATTCTCTCCAAGTTCAAGAGTCATTTTTTGCTTAAACAAAATTGTATTTAATTTCATTAGTCATTAAAATTTAAAAGTATAAATATTAATTTTAATGAGAGAATAGATTAAATGTTTAATTGTTTCTTGAAGATGGTAAAATAAAGAGATACAAATAGAAAGCTTATTGGAGGAGACTAAGATCTTCTCATTTTAAATTTAAAGAGACTCTTTACTTGAAGGAATATGTTCTTTAAAAATAAAAAGAATATTGGAGACGCTCTTAGGGTTTAAGTATTTCTAATAGGCTTTTAAAATAAAAGATACTCTTTATTTTCAAAGAATAAGTCATTAAAATTGAGCTCCAACCGATTCTTTAGTTTAACATATATAAATATAATAGACAAGGAAATTAGTTTTCGGTACTTTTGTACCATATTTTCCCGTCAAAATTGTGATAGACTCAATCCCACATCACTTGGGTAAAGAAAAAAGACCGGATTATAAGCTAAGTGTAACACTCCAATTTCTCAAGGTTTGGAGCACTACTAAAAGTCACATTTTTCATTTTTGAATTTAACGAGTAAATTTTTTTTAAATAGATAAACTAATAAAGATAGAATATGTGTGGAAAGATGATGATCATTTCTCTTCCGATCTCAAAATATATGTTTATAGTTGTCGACAAAAGTAATTGTTCAAAATATAATACAGATAAAGTATTTAGCAAAAAAGGCAATACATAATCATTCAGTCAAAATATTTAGTTGACCCTGGTTGTCACCTCGACCATAGCCGGCCCCTTAGCCTGTAAGGAGGGAAAGTTGGAGTGCGTATAATAATAACATTATACTCAATAGGGTAAGTCAATTAATCCATGTCAAACCAAACGTGTGATCATAATCATAAACTTTACTCTTTAAACTTTCAAATTTTCAAAGTTGTACTGTGGGCTATCCTAAGGGCCTACTTTTGACCTGGACCAATTTGCGATCACTGACAGCATACTAGCGCTAGTAATCATAATTGCACGGTGGGATATCCCAAGAGCCTACTTTTGACCCCGGACCAATTTGCGGTCCCTGACAAATATTTTCATGCATTCAAATTACAACCATAATCAATACATAAGGAAAAAAAGATCAATCTACTAGAATTTGCACAATGTAAACCCACCTTAATAGTCTTAAAAAAGTTTGCTTAAAATGTTGCACAAGCTGTGATGCTACTCAAACTTGGAACTTAAAACGCCCTCGTCTAGCAAATGAAAGTTTAAAGTGATTTAGTATGTTTGAATTATCATTGGAAGGAGAATCTTAAACTTTAAGGACTTAATTGAATGTTTATGAAAGTTATAGTGTTAAGATTTTAGAGTCTTAAAATATTTAAAGGTTTAAATGATCACTTATGAGTGTTAGAGTTGACAATTAATTTGATTGGTTTAGGATTTAGGACCGTTATGAAGTAATTAAATTCTTTAGGGGTTAAATTGAACAATTATAATAGTTAGAGGACTTTAATTTAATATATTTGGATAGCTTGAGGGTCAATTTAAGTTAAATTAAAAGTTTAGGGACTTATGTGATTAGAAATAAAAGTTTAGGGACCAATTATGTAAAAATTGAAAGTTTAGAGGGCTGAAATTAATTATTTAAAATGTTTGGGGACCAACTTAAATTTAGATAATAATTTTGGGTTAACTTAAATCTCTTAGAAATTCTTGGGGTCAAGACTTGAGTTGACCATTAGTTTAGGACTTATTTACAAGTTTTCAAATCTTTTAGGGACTAAAATACAATAACTTATGGACAATATTTTAGATTTAATATTTGTTGGTTAATATACAATGGAAAAGAAAGCACGGAACGCCCAAAGAAGGAGTGACGGTCTTGAAGCTTTCTTGGGGGTCAGAATCCGGCCAAAATCTGGTGAATCAAAGCAACGATTAGTGGAATAGAAAGCTCTCGATGAGCTCTTCGCATAGATGTAAGTTTTTAAAAATATTATGGTAGTTTTTGGTAAATTTGAGGGACAATTTTGGAGCTTTTCTGGCGAGTATGGTGGTTTTTCGGCCAAAATATTTATATATTGCCTACCACATACCCACACGAAGTCATAGACACCAAGTTTGCTGAAGAAATGAAGATGACCCATATTTGGGTTTTGCTTGTTCCACCGAGGCTACACTTTTCCCTTTTTTTTGGATATTTATGAATGAGAAGGAAGAATGCATTTATGTACATATATTTTCTGGAATTCCTTGTTAGTGTAGTTGCAAATAACATGTGGTATACATACTTGTTTTTAAATGTTAGCTTGAGGAATGATATTTGCTTGGGAAACAAGGGAGAAAAGTGTGATAATTACCTTGATGTTGTTGGATTCTAGAGTTGTTTCTTGAGGCTTGATGATCTTTTGCTTGTCTTGAGTTGAGTTATTTGCAAGAAATAAAAGTTGGTTGGTTGAAGAAGAAGAAGAAGAAGATGGAGAAAGGGAAGGAGGATTACCTGTTGTTGTGATACAAATGAGCTAGAGAGTGAAAAATGAAGTTTTGAGGTTATATATAGTGTTAGTTTATTTGAAAGAAATGGACCAAAGTATAAGATTTTGAAAGTCCTTGATTGGAAATAGGGACTAATTAGGAGTTGAAATTCTTGAACTTATTTCATTAGGATTTAGTTTGATAAATTTCTCGTTATTTGGGTTGCAACTTGAATTTATTATTAAGTTACGGAATTTCCGTTCCCATAACAAAATTCAGTTCGGTTAGATAAGTATATGAAAAGTTTGAAAAGTCAAAGAAGCCGTAGCGACATAAGTTGAAAAGTCATAAAATTGAATTTAAATTTTTCTTAATCGCTACACTAAGAGACCCATTCCAACTTACATGAGGTCTTTTGGGAGAAACTAAGAGCAAAACCGTGCAGGCTAGGCCGAAAGCGGACAATAACATGTCAAAGTGGAGAGATCGGAAGAGCTGGTATCAGAGCAGAGTTCAACTGGAAGTGTGGGCAATGAGGACGTTGGACCCCTTTAGGTGGGGTGATTGTAATAGCCTCAATCCTACATCGCTTGGGTAAAGAAAAGGAGACTAGTTTATAAGCTAAAAGGCCCACTCTGACTTATATAAGGCATTTTGGGTGAGAACCCAAGAGCAAAACCGTGCGGGCTAGGTCCAAAGCGGACAATGTCATGTCAAAGTGGAGCGGGTGGTTACAAAAAATATACTAAATAAAGGTCATTTTAGACTTTGTTTAAATGTTAGGTAAATTCTGCAGTAGATTATATGCTGGATATATATTTTATCTTCTTAGGTATTTTGATAGATTTATCTATATTCAAAGTCTTTTTGTTTTTATTTCAAAATTTATATATATAACTTATCTAGGAAGTATTTCATAATTTGGATTAGATTATTTTCTTTTTAACTGATGTGTTAATTTTTAATTATTTTTTATATATGCTTTTGTTATAAATAAATTAAATATATAGTGAATGACTATCTTACCCCCGAAAACCCTAGATATGTTACTATTGTACGCCTGAAACCCTAGATTTGTATCTATAAATAGGGGTCCTTACTCCTTATTATAATACACACAAAACATTCTAATAGGTAATTATTTATCTCTTCTTTATTTTCTGTCTTTTCATAACACGTTATTAGCATGACCAGTTCTTAAAATTTTTCTTTTCGACAATCTTCTTTCCAACTGATGAATGGAAGTCATAATACATATGAATGTTGTTTCAGCATGTAGGATTCCAGGAGAAATTTAATGTACCATTTGTTTGTATTTTCTTTTTCTCCTTTTGGTCTATATAGTTCATAGACTATGCAATTCATGAAGGATTTTCTAGACCTATGCTTGTGTAAAACATCTTATATCGTACTGTTCTTATATATTTTCTTTCACATAAATGACTTGGTATCAAAATATTAATTTGATTATCTATATCTTTACATATAGATGTACATAAAAGGAGAGCCAATATTTAATTTTAACGGATTTTTGACTTCTAATTTTATTTAGGTAGATAATTATATTTTGATTTATCTTATGAAGGGATCATGAAATTTTCTCTTGATTGATTCCCTTTTGAGATGGTAACATAATAAATGTAAATCTGGTAGTCACATATTATATTACTTTCATCTTTCTTTTCTTGTACAGTGGGGAGATGATGAAGGATTCTTTCAATTGATCTTTTTCTTGATTTGATTTTGGATGCCAATTACACGATACATATTATTGATAAGCACTAGTAGTCTTATTTAAATACATATAAGAACAATGCGTCTTATATCTACCATATTAATAACTGTTATTACGTTTATCTATGCACAATTAATTGAATTAATTATTAGATATTTCTGTATAATATGTTTATTTAAATTCATGTAATTTTGTTGTTATAATTCTTGTATATGATATAATTACGTGTGTTATAAATCTTTATTCGGGCTCCTGAGGAAGCACATTGATCTTAACTATTTCCCCTACATGGCAAATATAATAACTTCCATCATATTATATTATTCTTATCCATGGAGGAAATATTGAAATTTATATTACAATTGATATTGGTTATTTAATATATAATTAAATATCTCTTTAATCATATAATATTTATTAATTTGAGTAATTTTCATTTTGTCGAGAATTATCCAAATGGCCAATATCACAAAATTAGAGTTTACCGAACTTGACATCTTCGGAAAAAACTACTTGTCATGGACTCTTGTTGCTGAGATCCATCTTGTATCAAAGAGATTTGGTGAAACAATAAAAGAGGGAAATACACAATCCCTTCAAAAAGGATAAAGACAGCTGTTGCAGGCATGGAATGAAAGTACATTGGTCAATTACCTGTCGTGTACTGCTAAGCAACTTGTTGATCGCTACCAACAATCTATTAGGGGAAAAGGAAAAGTCAAAACCAATTTTACAAACTTTGATGATCCAAATGATATGACTCAATTGGATGTCTCTGAGTTTTTGATTTACTCAAGCGGCAACCAGATCGATGGCAATGTGGTGGAGGATATTGATTACTTTATTCCTGTTTTTATTTGCTTTTACATTGTTGTATTATATATGAATTATTTCCCTTCCATTTTTAGTATTTATTTGTCATTATGAGTTATTTCAATTTCAAATAAAATAGTTGTTATTTGATTTTCATTGATGCTTAAATTTTTCTTGTTTAGGTAAAAATAGAATAGAGATGAATTGTTAAGATGTTTGTTTAACTGATAGTGCCACTTCTCATACAATTCTTCCAGACAAAAGGTATTTTGTTGAATTACATAACCAACTAATAATGTTAATACAATTTCTGGAGTATCGAATATCATTGAAGAAATTTTGTATTAATGATGGGCTTTATTCTAGCAAATCCAAAAGAATTTGGCTTAATTTTAAAGATATTCCCTGCAATGAATATCATGTTGAAACAATGTAAGAAAATAATATTGAATATCTGTGCATAACTTCTTTTATATCGGGCCAGAAGCAGATAAAAGAAAAAACTACAAACACTCCATCTGGGATGTATTGTACAACTATAAAGTCAGTTGAATCAAATTATATAACGAGCCAAAAGTTTGAAGATCTGAAATGTTTTATGTTTTGGCATGATAGACTTGGATATCTAGGAGCAATAATGATGCGATGTATCATTACTAATACGCATGAGCATTCTTTAAAGAACCAGAAGATTCTTTTACCGAATGATTGTCAATGTAATGCTTGCTCACAAGGGAAATTAGTAGTCAAACGTTCCCGAGTAAATCTTAATGTTGAACTTCCAAACTTTTTGGAAAGGATTCATAGGGATATATATGGGCCTATATGCCCACTATGTGGTCCATTTAGATACTTTATGGTTTTAATTGACGCTTCAACAAGATGGTCCCATGTATGTTTACTTTCAGCTAGAAATATGACTTTTGCTATATTGTTCATTCAAATAATAAAGTTGCAAGCTCAATTTCCCGATTATTCTATCAAGATAATTCTTTTTGATAATGTTGCCAAATTTAGATTCCAAGCATTAGAGGAGTATTGCACTTCTATTTTTATTGTTGTAGAACACTCAGTTCCTCGTGTCCATACTCAGAATTGCCTTGCAGAGTCATTTATGAAACGGTTACAATTGATTGCTAGGCTATTACTTATGAAAACGAAATTACCAACTTCTGTTTGGGGTCATGTAGTATTACATGCTACATCATTAATTCATTTAAGGTCAACTGCTTATCATGAATACTCACTTTTACAATTGACATTTAGTTGAGAACCCGATGTTTCTCACCTAAGAGTTTTCGGCTGTGCTATCCAAGTTCCAATTCTATCCCCACAAACGTACTAAAATGGGTCCCCAGCAAAGACTTGAGATTTATGTTGGTTATGATTCACCAACAATTATTAGGTACCTTGAACCATTAACAGTGACCTATTTACTGCACGTTTCGCATACTGTCATTTTGATGAAATGACTTTTCCTACTCTGCGAGGGGAAAAACTACATCCTAAACAATAGAATAACATTTCTTGGAATAAATTTACCTTATCTCACTTTGATTTTGAAAGCAATCAGTGTCTGCATGAAGTTGAAAAAATAATTCATTTGCAAAGAGTTACAAATCAGTTACCTAATGTGTTCGTCGACACAAAGAGAGTGTCAAAATCACATATAATGGCACATAATACTCTAGAAAAAATTGATGTTCTTGTAGAACAATATGTCATAGCAAGTGAATCAAAAGTATGGCAGAAACGTGGTCGACCACTTGGTGCTAAAGATTCTATACCTCAGAAGAGAAAATCACAGGAGAACAATCAACCATGAATTCAAGAGGAACGTGAAATGATTGATCAATCAAATAACGAAGATTTGATTGCTGTGAAAACACGAAATGAAGATATCTCAACAAACTATTTGTCATCCCACAAAGTATATGAAAGAAATAATATTGCAATCGATAATATTATCACTTATAATGTGGCTCTTGATAGCATGCATGATAATGAGGATCCCAAACAACGGTCTGTTAAAGACTGTTAACAAAGAAACGATTGGCCAAAGTGGTAAGAAGCCATTACGACAGAGTTCAATTCTTTACAAAAATGAAAAATGTTAGACCTGTAGTCCGAACACCCAAAGATATAATTCCTATTGGATACAAGTGGGTGTTTGTGAGAAAAAGAAGGGAGAACAATGAAATTATGAGATAAAAGGCGTGAATTCTAGCACAAGGTTTTTCACAAAGACTTGGAATAGATTATAAGGAGACATATTCTCTTGTGATGGATGCCATAACATTTAGATATTTGATTAGTTTGGCTATCTCTCAAAGGTTAGAGATAAGACTTATGGATATAGTGACTGCCTATCTTTATGGTTCGTTTGATAGTAATATTTATATGAAAATTTGTGAAGGATTTAAAGTGCCAAAAACAAGTAATTCATTCCCTAAAAATACATCTCAATTAAATTACAAATATCACTATATGGATTAAAACAATTTGAACGGAAGTGGTATAAAGTCTCAATGAATATTTGTTGAAAGAGGGATATCAAGATGATGATATTTGTCTATGTGTTTTTATAAAGAAAACTGATCTTTGATTTGTAATATTTATGATATCAAAATAATGATATTTGTCTATGTGTTTTTATAAAGAAAACTGATCTTGGATTTGTAATAGTAGCAGTTTATGAGGATGATATAAGATGTGGATGATTTAAATCTTATAAGAACTCCTGAAAAGCTTGATAGAACTGTTGAATATTTAAAAATTGATATTGGATTTGTAATAGTAACAGTTTATGTAGATGATTTAATCTTATAGGAACTCCTGAAGAGCTTGATAGAACTGTTGAATATTTAAAAACTAAATTTGAAATGAAAGATTTGCTGAAAACCAAATTTTATCTTGGTTTGCAGATTGAAAATTTTTCTAAAGGACTATTTGTTCATCAGTCTACATACACAGAAAAAGTTTCAAAAAGGCTTTATATGGATGAAGCACATCCATTGACATCTCCAATGATTGTTTGATCACTTGAGGTAGAAAAAGATCCTTTTCGCCTACTTGAAGATGAGGAAAAGATTCTTGGTCCTGAAGTGCCACATCTTAGTGCGATTGGAGGATTGATGTATCTTGCAAATTGCACTTGACCAGATATAGCTTTTCTGTAAATCTCCCTACACCAACTCAAAGACATTGAAATGATGTCAAACATATTTTTTGTTACCTTAGAGGCACCATAGACTTGGGATCATTTTATTCACAAAATAGGAGTTTTTCTTCAGTTGGCTATGTAGATGTAGGTTATCTCTCTGATCTACATAAAGCTAAGTCACAAACAGGATGCGTCTTTACTCATGGAGGAACATCTATATAATGGAGATCTGTGAAACAAACCTTGATAGCAACAACTTCAAGTCACTTAGAAATTATTGCAATCTATGAAGCAAGTCGTGAATGTGTACAGTTGTGAAATATAACACATCAAATTCAGGCATCATGTGGAATAGTTTTAACAAAAGAAAGTCTAACAATAATGTATAAAGATAACACAACTTGTATTGCACAACTTAAACACGGCTTTATCAAAGGAGACATGACAAAGCACATATCTCCAAAGTTTTTTTTTTACACACATAAGCTTCAGAAAAGTGGAAACATCAACATTCAACAAATTCATTCAAGTGATAATATAGTTGATTTATTCAAAAAGGCGTTACCAAATTCCACTTTCAAGAAATTGGTCCATGAGATTGGAATGCATCAACTTGGAGATCTTCAGTGATTGACATCAGAGGGAGTAGCTGTACTATTTTTCCTTTGACTTGGTTTTCTCTCACAGGGTTTTCTTAATATGGTTTTAACAAGGCAGCATTTTATTACTCCAAATATTAGTTATATACTATATACTCTTTTTTCCTTGACCTTGTACTTTTTTCCTACTAGGTTTTTGTTAGACCAAGGTTTTAACGAGGGAGTTAAGGGTATATACAGTCATTCAAGGGGAGCGTTGTAAATAAATTAAATATATAGTGAATGACTATCCTACCCTGAAAATCCTAGATATGTTATTATTACCCCTAAAACCTTAGATTTGTATCCATAAATAGGGGCATTTACTTCTCATTATAATACATACAAAAAAATTTCTAAGAGGTATCTATTTATTAGTTTTGTTCACCTCCCCCTATGGGGGAGATTAAAAACTCCTCCATCCCACTTGGCATGCTACATGGACACATCATTCATTTACCCAAAGGGGAAAAAAGAAGAAGAGAGAGAGACAGATAAAGAAAGAAACCAATACCCCCACCCCACCCCACCCCTCCCCTCCCCTCCCCTCCCTCACTACTACGCCAGAAGGGGGAGTGGGGGAGGGTGGGGGTGTTGGTTTCTTCTTTTTTTCTTTGTCTGTTTTTTGTGTAATTGATTGGTGTGCCCATGTGGCATGCGAAGTGGGATGGGGAAATGGATGGTATGCCCATAAGGCATGCCAATTGCGATGGGGAGGAGTTTTTAATCTCCCCGATGGGGGGAGGTGAACGAAACTAATCTATTTATCTCTTCTTTATTTTCTCTATTTCCATAACAACTTTTAAATTGAGCCATTATCAAGTTACTATTTTTATATATAATAAATACGGTTTAACTAATATTTTATAATTCACAAAATTCACATTACAATATAGTCACAGAGAAAATAAAATGTTTGATTTCTCGAGGTCTAGGAATTGCAATAGGTCGGGTCGAGATCGGATATGCTATACCCTTTACCCTACTCATCAATTTTTTTCTCATATCCCCGTACCCATCCCCATTTAAATCCGGCATGGCCTGAAGACAGTCCAGGTGCAGTTAATTAACAATTTGTTGGCCCATTTGCAGATCTATATATTTTTATTTTCATTTTTTACTTAGTGAATTTATGAATGCATGCGGTGTCCACAAGATGGTATTAACTTGTGATTGAAATTACTATTCTTGATTAGTTTCATTATCTTTTTACTTTTCAAACCATTAGAATTTTTGGTAAATATTTTTTTTTGACAAGAAACGATTAAATAGATGTGATATGGGTAGAAAGCATGATAACCTTCCCCAACCCATTCTCAAGTCGGGCTAATTTTCTTTATTCCTTCATCGACCTAATTATCCGTTTATTCGCGTATTCTCCATCTTATAGGATTGGATACCCGTGGGTATTTGATAGGTATGTTACCATCCCTAATGAGTTCATTTAATAGTATTCCATATCGAGTAAAATATAATAACTGTTAACAATAAGATAATCGAAATATAACGGTACATTACTTAACATTTTGTACTAATAGATCGGAAGAGCACACGTAATTTGATTTGGTATCTTCTTGTGTAATGTATGTATGAGAATCCAGTTTTAAAACAGAAAGGGATTTTGGTTCTCTAAATTTGGAGAGTCAAACTCAATCTCTATAATTTAATGGTCATAGATTTCAACATTCTTATATTGATTTACAAAATCATAATTAATATTATTGGTAACATTTAAAATTATTATTATTATAAATATTAAACAAAAAGAATGTAATAATGTTTCTTTATATAAGTAAAAGAAAAAGTATAATAAAGAAACAGCTTGTTGAAATGAGTTAAAGTTTTTGTTCTGTAAGTTAAAAGACGCTCTCTTAAATGTGAAAGACACTCTTTAAAAATAAACAGTTGTTGAAATGAGTTAAAGTTTTTGTTCTGTAAGTTAAAAGACGCTCTCGTAAATGTGAAAGACACTCTTTAAAAATAAACAGTGTGTTGGAGATACTCTAACAATAATATTTGGTACTCCCTTATGTCACACAAAGATAGTTAAGTAGTTATTTTCGTATATATTAAGAAACAATAATTTAATTTAGTTGAAAAATTAAATTTTACACGAGATTTTCACATATATACCATGATTAATTAATTATTTAAAAATACTCCCAATTCATAAGTAGTTGACATGGAGGATGAACAAGATATATTAATTAGGGTTACATATGAAAATAAACAAATAAAAGACATGTTGAATATGATAAGTGGACTATTGTTTTTAAACGAACGAAAATAGTATATAAAGCTATCTTCATGAAACGGAGAGAGTAGTAGCTTTTTAATTTCCTTTTAAGTTACCCCTTTGCCTCAATTTAAGTACATTCCATCTAAAAATTGATTTTTTTAGTATTATCTCCATCTCACGTAGTCATATATTCTTTTTTTTCAAAAAAATTTCAAAAACCTGTTCGAGCTTTTGTAACAAAATCTCCCATACCATATAGCGTGTATGGATACGCTCATGTCTATTTCATGCACGCCACTGTATTTTAAATACACGTAATGGTGCATCTTTACATGTCACACAAGATGGAAAGTTTTGTTAGAAGACCTTTGGGAGGTTTTGGAAAGAGACTCTCATTTTTTATCTGTCACAAAATATTGGTCAATTCATTTTAAAAATATAGTTAAAATATTAGTTTTGCTTATATGTTTTTATTTAATGTGCATTGTTATACAAAAAAAAAATAATAGAACCATTAAAATTTGAAAAATTAATAGATGAAAAGGATAAAATAGGAAACTCATTTTAAACTAATTTTTTAATACTATTAAATGAATTTTTCTTAATCTTTACAAAAATAAAAAAATACTATCTTTTTGGGACGATGATAAAATATACACACACACATATATATATTATAAAAAAGGATATTTAGGACTTATCATATCCAAATTTGGATACACACACAAATGTTAATAATAAAAACATCATTTTTTTAAAATTTTTTATTATGATACTTTTCGACGCTCTTCCGATCTCCAACGAGGATCTTGCTTGATTTATTTTAGAACAATTTTAGAGACATGAAAAAAATGACATAAATAAATGACATGTTCATGTGATATAATTTCATTAGATATTGATCATACGAATACTTTCATTATCTAATAAAATTATGCTATATCTATAATATCACTTATTCATGTTACAATTTTATGTCCCTACAATTTCATGTCCCGTTAAAAATTTTATTTAGCATATAGTTGAAAAATGAAAGGGTAAAAAGTCAAATTCTCTTCCTTGAATTGAATAAATTATTAGAATTAGAATTATAAGTAACTTAATTGAATAAAGGGTTAATTTCACAAATCGTTCCCAATCTTTGGGTTAAGAACCAATTTTGTCCCCAACCTTTTTTAAGACGCCCCACAGCCCCTAACGTTTGATAAATGCAAACAAATCGTCTTTTTTCTACTATTTTAGAAAAATTTTAACAAAATGATGATTATACTACTTAAACTTTTTAAAAAATGGCTTAAAAATAATTAAAAAAACCCACCAACCCTACCCTCCTTAAGATTGGCCGCAGGAAATGCTGCCATTCCGGCGGCCGGCCATTCCACCATCTGCATGACAGCATTTCGGCTGGCAAAAGGGGGAGATTCGCCCCATTTGCTGCCGAAAATGGTAGCATGCCATTTCTGGCAATAAATGGGGCGATTCTCCCCCCTTTTGCCTGCCGAAAACGGCGGCCAATGCTGTACTTTCTAGCAGCACAAATTGGGGGGGGGGCTTCCTTTTGGCCGCCGGAAATAGCAGCCGTGTTGCTATAAATGGGGGGATTCTCCCCTCTTTTTGGCAGCATTCCGATGGTGGAATAGTCGGCCGCCGGAATGGCAGCATTTCCGGCGGCCAATCTTGGGTTGGGTTGGGTTGGATTGGGGAGGGGAGGGGACGGGTGGGGTGCGGTGGGGTGGGTTTTTTCTTTTTCTTTTTTTATTTTTTTATTATTTTTATCTCCTTTTTAAAAAAGTTTTAGACATTTAATCGTAATTTTATTAAAAATTTTATGGAATAATGGAAAAAAGACGATTTATGTGTATTTGTCAAAAGTTGGGGTTGTAGGGTGTCGTAAAAAAGGTTGAAGACGGAACCGGTTCTTAACCTAAAAGTTAGACGATTTGTGAAATTAACCCTTGAATAAATTAGAAGTAGCTTTGTATTGTAGGTCTTTGTTTTTCGTTTTTTCTTTCTTTCTTTCTTTATTTTTTGAAAGTGTGTATTGTAGGTTTAAAAAGGAGACATTTTCCTCATTTTAGTGCATGTTTTCTTAATCTTAAATAAAATTGAAAAATATTTATCTTGGTTGATGCATGTTTCTAGTATTGGAAGCAAAAATAGTTAAATTAAAAGTAAGTTAACAAAAGTATAGACGTGATAAAACTTGTCAACGATAACTTCTATTTTGTTCATGTCAAATAGTGACTTTAACATTTGACCTATGCGTTACTTTGAAATGCATGTGCTATGATTAGTTAAAAGTCGACTTTTGTCGGCTTTTATAAAGTCAAAAACAATACATAGCACGATTTATTAACGGCTGTCAAATTCGCATTCAATTATATACGATAAGTCAAATTTGTAGGTTATTACGACGTCTTTGGCGTTTTTGATAAATTTGTCTAAAGTGTTCAAAAATGAACAAAGAATTGCAAAACAAAGATTCATCAATCTGAACTTTGCATGTATTGGTGAAGACAACTTAATTAAACAAATGAATTATATATATTAATTAAGTTTTTCAACTTCGATTAGAAAAACGGAAAATTATTTATATAACATTTCCTCGGTTTTTTAGCCAAGAGATACTTCAATGCTTGAACTCTTGTAGACGAAGCAAGCTGGACAAAATCTGGCCCTCGAATCACACTCTGTACAGAGACAGAAGTGACGGCACGGCAGTACCACCACAGCAATCTTCCGCCGCCGGCAGAGCGTACATCTCGGGCCATCAAACTCAGTGGTTCGAATCGGGTCGATGTAGCCTGACTCGGCGTCGTCCGCCTCCCCCACGGCGGTGCTTCTTTGCTCTTCCTCCCCGCCACATCCGGTGATCATCGCCTGCTGAAGCTCCACCTGCAGAGCCGCCACCGCCGCCGCCTGGTCCCTTGCGCTCGCTTCCCACATCTGTACCTCCGAGTTCAGCTGCGCCGCGTGCGCTTCCAGCTGGGCGCGGCGCCTCACCGCTTTCTCCAACGCCGAAATTTTCTCTCTCAACCTTTGCCCGGCGGACTCGGCCGCCGCGCCCACCAGTGCTTGGTAGTGTTTCTTCGTTTTTTCAGCCAACGCATGCCTCAATTCCTTGGCCTGTGGTATCAATTTCATACATATCAACCATTTTAATCACCCGATTGTAACGATATAACGGTCTAATTCAAAAGATAATCTCACATATATACAACCTGGGCTTGGATGAAAGAATCAAATTCCATGAGCTGATGATTGAATTGATGAGCCACTGCTTGCATCAGCGTCTGATAGTGCCAGTTTTGCTCTCCGGCGGAGGCTAATCCGAGTCCGATGGACACCGCCGGAACATCATTTACTTGGGGAGAATTCAACTGGGGATCCTCTAACTCTGCAATTCTCTTTTGCGGATTATTCATTCCAGCATTTACTTCTGTCAAAACATCACACTGAATTTCAAAAAATTCATCCGATTTCATATAGAAGACGATGAATCCGTGAACTGATCTAGCTAATCTCACCTGTATTATTAAAAAACAAGTTGGGCGGATCCAGAAATTCTCCCTCAGGAGTAGACATTTTCAGCGGACAATCATCCCGAGGTTGGTTCTTCGGTTCCCGTAAGCGAACACCACCAGCCGGATGAGCTTGATGAACAGCCATTTCTGAACAAAATTAGTAACAAAGAGAGATTGTGAAGGGGAAGGAATGCTATAAAACACAAATGGGACTCATGTTTTAAAGTGAAAATCGGAGGCGGACTACTCGATGAATGGATGAATGAATGAATGAGATCATGAAAAACGCTGGAGTAATGTAAAAGAGCAGAGAAATCTGAATTGAGTTTCTTCACGTGAGTCTAGTGTGAGGGAATATGGATAGAGATATTGATGAAAATGAAAGGAATAATAAATGAGACCTTAGCCTATTAAGTGTTAAATTGTGTGATGACACTTGACAAGAATGGCAATAATACAGCCACCATCATCAAAAACAAACACCGCACCACCGATATTGATGCTTCTATTCTTCATTCATGACTTTGACAATCTATGTGATATAATTTCTGAATTTCTTTTAGTATTTGATGGCGACGAATTCTATTTGCGATCTTTATCTAGTTAAGAAGATTTTCATCTGCAGAACGAAGGTGTAGCAGAAAGGGGCAAGGCAAATGTGACCCTTTACATTCCAGTTCAATTGAACATTTTCAGAAGACCAAATGGGCTGTGTTAGTGTTAACATATTTACATGTTATCTTGTTCTTACATTTTTCTTAGTTCCTCCAATATTTCATAGAAAATAAGAGTATCTCTATTACCATTCTGATCTGTAACAAGGCACATAAACCTAATTTGTTCATAGTAGACCGATGTTAGATGGGATGCAAGTTGGAGTATGTTTGTCATCCATATATGACCAAAGGAGTTGTGTGAAATAAGTGAACTTATCTAGTTAAGACATTCTTGATTAAGAATAAATTATTTCCTTCGGACACCTTAACTCCGTCAAGCTTGTAGAAGTAATGAAGAATAGTAGTGAGTTGTGGTTGGTTGTTGACCAACAGAAAGAATCGGAAAAAGAAAGATACACAAATGAAACTGGAAACAACAAAGTTCTCAAGAGCACTATCAACTGCCTAGACCGACCTGCTATAATAATTCCATAAACATTTAGCACAGAAACAATACTGAATGAGTTGACCAATCGTACTAGATTTATTGTCTTAGATAATTCTCCTTTCATACGCTATTCCTCGATCCAATCTCGCAGTTGGTCTGATCGCACCATAGATCAGTTGTAGTCGAAGTCTATCAAGTTGGTAGAATCTTGAGCTAGGAGATGATACCTTATGTACTTGTTATCAGTATTTGACATGTAGGGAGACGGCGTCGGGATGGTTAATAATGCTTATTGTGCATTAACTTTCTCTTTTTTTAGATTTGTGGAGGGCATATCTTTGTAATAATCGGCAAGACGTGTGTTAATATAGTTCATGTAGACGATAAATTCATCCTTCCGAGGGTATTGAAACCTGCATTATTTATGTGATGTGAAGTATAATTTTCTTTTCGTATTTGATGACGATGAGTTCTATTTACGATTGGTTCTTAGAAAGATTTGATCTTTAGAAAGGAGGTGCTGTGGACACGGCAAGGAGAATGTGGCCCTCTACATTACTGTTCAGTTGAATATTTTTTAGAAGACCGAATGGGTTGTGTTTTTTTCTTTTTTTTTTTTTGAGAGAAAAAGATTATTCTTCATTCATATTACTCAAATAGAGGGCATAGGGAATGTTGGCACCTCATTCCAAATAAAAGGAGATGGGAGATGGGAAATTAATGGAAAGACGAGCTAATTCATGCGTCAATAAATTAGCTTCCCTTTTGGCAAAATTGATGGAGTATGAACCACTGTGCTAGAGCAACTTTTTACAATCATAGATAATGTAACCATAATCAGAGATGTCTTCTTTCATGCTATTGATAGAATCCACAACTTACTTTGCATCCACCTCGAATATAACATGATGAAAACGCAACAAGATCACCCATAAAAAGATAAGAGTATATCTATTACCATTCTCATCTGTAACAAGGCATAAAAACCTAGTTTGTTCATAGTAGAGCGATGTTGGACAAGATACAAGTTGGAGCAATTTTATCATCCATATCACAAAGGCATTTTGATGACTAAGTTTGGTAGAATCTTGAGCTAGTACATGATACTTCTTATCAGTATTTGACATGTAGAGGGCTGACGTTGGGATGGTTAATTAATAATGCTTATTATGCATTAGTGAATTTCTTCTTTAAATACTTGTAGAGGGCATATCTTTGTAAAAATCGGCAAAACATGCATGCATATCCACCAGGTTGTAGAAAGTCAACTCATGTCAAAGGTCAACGGAGGCCAACGGTTACTGGATCTTGAGAGCAGGCCCAAAGCGCCACACTTAACCCAGCGACCTAGTGACCCAGCGGCTGCAGGATCTAGTGCCTTAATTTAGTGACCTTAAGGACAGCCCTATTCTCGCACTCCTGTGGCTCAAGACAAATAGGCACCTCGCCAGCGAGCTTACAGGTGCCTTAGCCAAAAGCCGCAACCTAGCGAGTGCAACGAGCATGCCAACTCCGCAGAAGCTTGGGAGCCCACATGAAGAA